>JZKD02S0000004.1:0-19103 GCA_000966675.3 Picea glauca
GGAAGCTAGGTATACTATATGGACTGTGTGTGGCCCCTTTGCGGCTCGGGGGGCTGATGGGGGAAGCAAAGTACCCCTAGCATTTGGCTGGGAGGTATCGATGTAGTCTCTACGGTCATCAAGCGGGAGCGGCACAGAGCAGGAGCAACGCAGAGCGCATGGACGTCATCAAGCGGGTGATAAGGCAAGGTACGCTCCTCTATTTTGTAGGGTAGAATGGTTATTGTGTAAATGGATTCGATGTTAGACCGATAGAAACCCTCCCTGGCCCATGTCGCGGCGTTCACCTTGCTCTTCATTGTTATTTTATCCTTCTTTTTTTGTTACATTGGCCGCTTCTCATGTATAAAGGGATAACGTAGCTTGTTCTCGATATGTTGGCTGGATTACCTTACTTCTGAATTTAAATTTCATAACTAATAGAACCTTTACTTCTGCGGTGATTTTCGGCCTTAGTGAAGGTAGAAACCCCTTTTTTTTATTTGCCGGGGCATTTTTACTTTCCCTGGGCGTTCCTTTTATTGTCGGGGCGTTTTTACATTTTCTTGGGCGTTTTTACCTCTGTATGGGCATATTTATTTCTATGGGGGCGATTTCACATTGCCAGGAATGTTTTTGCAATTTGCTATAGACGTTTTGCTTTGCCGTGGGTGTATTTACCTCTGTATGGGCGTATTTATTTCTATGGGGGCGATTTCACATTGTCAGGAATGTTTTTGCCATTTACTATGGACGTTTTGCTTTGTCGTGGGTGTATTTACCTTTGTATGGGCGTATTTATTTCCATGGGGGAGATTTCACATTGGTAGGAATGTTTTTTCCATTTGCTATGGACGTTTTGCTTTGTCGTGGGTGTATTTACCTCTGTATGGGCGTAGTTATTTCTGTGGGGGCAATTTTACATTGCTAGAAATGTTTTTGCAATTTGCTATGGACGTTTTGCCTTGCCGTGGGTGTATTTACCTCTGTGTGGGTTTATTTATTTCTGTTGGAGAGATTTTCCATTGTCAGGAATGTTTTGCAAATTGTCATCAACCTCAACCTCTATAACTTTGTTTACCTTTGCGTGGGTGACTTACATATTGACTGTAAATATGATATAGATCCTAAGTTATTAAGAAATTGTTGGAAAAAAAAAATAGGTTATTATAAATGTGTTATTAAAAATGTTTTTCAATTGTTTTTATCCTATCTTAAATTCAATACGTAATATTGATTGGTCCATGATTAATAAATTCTTTATCCTATCATAAATTTTATTGTTTTTATACTATTTTAAATTTGATTGTTTTTATCCTATCTTAAATGCGTTGTAACAGTAATTTCCCTTGTCAATGGAAGGGTACGGTCATGGTAATTATTATTTCTGAAATAGTAAGGGTAAATTTTGTTTCCTATATTGAAGAGGTTAAAGTTAGTGTTAGAACTCATATAAAAGCATTAAATGGAATGTAATGATTTATGGAAAGTAAATGCTTTGCATTAAAGAAAATGATATTTAGGTTATAATGGAAAGTAATCATTTTAGGGAAAGTAAATGATTTGCATTAATGATTTCTTTATGATTTTTTTTTATGTGGCTTAATGGAAGGTAATCATCAGTTATGTTTAATGCTATTCTAATAGAAAGGCAATTGCATGGTATTTATGTTCAATTTTGGGAGATCCGTGGATATTAGTAACTAAAAGGGGGAAGTCCTCATTATTTAATTTGCAATGAAACCGTGATATGTAAGGCCATTGTTATCTTACTTGTGTGTGATATATGAATATTGACATTTTGGGTGTAAATAAACCAATTATGTAAGGAAGGTGGTATTGATAATAATGATGTTCATGGTGATTTGGGTAACGTACCGAGTAAAGTTAATGCTAAGGTTATGGTAAGGTTAAATTCTACGTTAATGGTTTTATGGAACTGTTAAGTAATGGTTATAGAAAATGGGAAGTTGCTAGGTGGTCGTCATTCTATTTAAGTTACTATAAACGTAATGTGGTTATGGGTGGCGTAACGAGTTGAGTTTAATTATCATTAATAACAGTACCATGCTAGGTCTTGAACTATGTTCAATAAGCTAGTATGATTTAGTAAATGGGGTTGTGAATAACCGAATTACATTATTTAAGGTTGGATAACTCGTCGATTAATAAATTTTAATTGGAGCAATTGGTCTGTAACTTTGTGAGTGAGTCTTAATCATGGAGGGTCAATGTAGGAGTCCTTCTTACTTGCGCCTTCCTAGAGGACGTTTTGTTGTTCATATAATTTACGTTGTACGAGGTCGTAATCATCTTACTGCTTGGTCAGTTTTGTCGGGCGGGATGTAGACACCTCATTGTAGCCTAGTATATAAGTCTGTGTGTGATTATTTGTGTAAAGAATCTTGTGCCATATCAAGAGTCTCGGGCCCTTTAAAGGCAGGGTTTCCACTCTTGCGACACACCTGATGGAGATTACTAGTTTCTTCCTGAGCAGTCGGCCAGGAGCCTATATGACCTTCTCTCTCTCCAGAGCAACGAACTAAGATTAAACGCCCTACTTTCCTGTGCAGAAATAGTAAGATATACTACTATGGATCCTTCCATCTGTGTTCGTACTGTGCATAACCCAGTATGTCGTTAAATGTTTGCATTGTGCGCCTTGTGTCTAGGGTCGTTATTGCTTGCAGTTACTCGGTGTGTGCCTTCAGTCTTCTTGTGATGAACATTGTGGTTGCATCTTGTTGGTTGTCAAGTGGCGATGTAGATTCAAGTGTGTCTTTTAATTCTACACGCACGCACACACCTTAAACAAAAAAAAAATTGCACCTGTTATCAGAGTTGTTGTCGTAACGAGGAGGGTCATTACAGTTCAGTCCAAAGGACCAGACTTTTTAGGACTGCTTGCAAAACCAAGGACAGCGTATGAAAGGTCATTGTAGATAGTGGTAGCACGGATAATCTCATTTCAACCGATATGGTAGAGAAGCTAGAGCTGGAGACGACTGATCATCCAAGCCCATTCAGAGTTTCGTGGCTACAGAAAGGACACCAGGTAACTATCACTAAACAATGTTTGGTTGAATTCAAGATTGGTGGATATAATGATAAGATATTATGTGATGTCATTCCTATGGATGTTTGTCATCTATTGCGGGGTAGACCATGGAAATATGACAGGAATGTGATTCATGATGGTAGAATGAACACATACACCCTAGAGAAGAATGGGAGAAGACACATGTTTCTTCCAATTAAGGATAGGGAGGTGAAGGCGGAAGTAAGCAACATTGTACTTCTCATGAGTGGGAAGGAACTCCTTAATGAGGTTAAGAAGAAGGAGGATCCACAATTTATTGTGGTCAGAAAGCCTAGAATTTTTCTGAATAGCACCAGGGTAGATGATTTACCAGACGAGATTCAGGAACTATTGGAAGAGTTTGCTAACATAATAGTGGACGAATTACCTCATTCGTTGTTGTCAATCAAAAGTGTGAGTCATCATATTGATCTCATACCAGGGGCTAGTTTTCCAAACAAAGCCGCATACAGATTGACACCGCAAGAGAATGAGGAGGTTAAGAGGCAAGTCCAGGAGTTGTTGGACAAAGGTTTAGTCAGGGAAATCTTGAGTCCATGCATTGTTCCAACAGTACTCAGTCCGAAGAAAGACGGAGGTTGGATGATGTGTATTGATTCAAGGGTGATTAATAAGATAACCATCAGGTACAAATTTCCATTGACTAGGATGGATGATATAATGGATTTCTTGAGTGGAGCAAAGTATTTTTCAAAGATTGATTTGAAAAGAGGTTATCATCAGATCCGCATGAGAGAAGTTGATGAATGGAAGACAACATTCAAAACAAATGAGGGCTTGTATGAATGGCTTGTTATGTTGTTCGGCTTAACAAATGTGTTGAGTACCTTCATGAGGTTGATGAACGAAGTCCCGAGGGAGTTCATCGAAAAAGTTGTCATTGTGTATGACATACTAGTTTACAATAAAATAGTGGCAGAGAATCTGAAGCATTTGGCTACAGTGATGCAGAAATTACAGCAGGAAAAGCGGTTGATAAATATGAAGAAATACTCATTTATAAAGACAGAGCTCATTTACTTAGGGTTTGTTATTTCAGCAAATGAGTTGAGGATGGATCTAGATAAGGTAGAGGTAATCAAGAATTGGCCATCACCGAGGAATATTTTCAAGGTGAGAAGTTTTCACGGATTGGCTAGTTTCTACTCGAAGTTCAACAAGAATTTTAGTGGAATTAGCGCAACGATGATGGATACAGTGAGAAAAATACACAAGTCTTTTCACTGGAAAAAGGAAGATGGGAAGAGTTTTAACCTGTTGAAGAAGAAAATCACGGAACAACCAGTTTTGGTGTTGCCAGATTTCCAGAAGACATTTCAAGTGAAATGTGATGCAAGTGGATTTGCAATTGGGGCAGTCTTGAGTTAGGAAGACAGGACGATAGCATACTTCAACGAGAAGCTGAATGAAGCAAAAGTGAAATAATCCACGTATGATAAGGAGTTTTATGCTATTATCCAGGCATTGAATAAATGGAGACATTACTTGATCCCGAAAGAGTTTGTCTTATATAGTGATAATCATGCATTGCAGTTTGTGACTCAAGAGGAGAAGTTGAATCAGAGACATGTTAAATGGGTTAAGTATATGAAAAATTTCACTTTTGTGATTAAGCATATTTCTGGTACTGCTAACAAAGTTGTTGATGCTTTGAGCAGGAAGTGTTTGCTTTTGTAGAAGTTTAGAGTCAAAACGTTGGGTTTTGATGATCTAAGGAACATGTACGTTGATGATCAAGATTTTAAGGAGGTGTATGAAGTAGCTGAGAATCCCATTCTCAGGGATAGAAGCCAGTGGATAGAGTACATGATCCAGGAAGGATTATTGTTTAGAGGCAATCAACTATGTATTCTGAAATGCTCCATGAGGGAGAATTTGCTGAAGGAGAAACACAATGGAGGATTGGCAGGACACTTTGGTCACGAAAAGACGTTCGAAAAATTGAACGAGTCATATTTTTGGCTAGGAATGCGAGCAGATGTCAAAAAGTTCGTAGAAAGGTGTAGAATTTTCTAGCATTCGAAGGGAAGAAGACAAAATGCAGGATTTTATCAACCATTGCCCATACCAGAGAGGCTATGGGATGCGATTAGCATGGATTTTGTGTTGGGGTTGCCAAGGACACAAAGAGGTTGTGATTCAATCTTTGTGGTGGTAGATAGATTTTCCAAGATGGCACACTTCATTCCATGTTAGAAAACCAATGACGCAACTCACATTGCGAATCTATTTTTCAAAGAGGTCATTCAAATTCATGGCTTACCAAGAAGAATAGTTTCAGATTGAGATACCAAATTCATAGGGAATTTTTGGAGGACATTATGGAAGAAGATGGGAAATAAATTGTTGTTTAGTTCAACTTATCATCCTCAGACGGATGGATAGACAGAAGTGGTAAACAAAACTTTGGGAGACTTGCTGAGGAGCCTGGTGACAGAACACCAGAGCCAGTCCATTTCAGATTGTCTATGGCATGCAACCGAGAGGGATTTCTAAACTGAGGGATTCAAAATAGACTGCGACTAGGAGGTTTAGTGCAGAAGATTTTGCAGAGGCGATGAAAGAACTTCACAGCTGGGTGAAGGAGCAGTTGCAAAATTCGAACCAGGAGTATAAGTGTAGAGTCGATCAACACAAGAGACAACTTTAGTTTGAGGTTGGTGACTTTCTTCTGGTACATTTGAGAAAATAAAGGTTCCCGAGAGGAATATACAATAAGTTGAAGATGAAGAAAATCGGACCATGCAGGGTCTTGAGGAAATTCGGGGCAAATGCTTACGAGATTGAATTACCCGATGGGATCGGAATTTCTCCGATATTCAATATCTCAGATTTGTACCCATATAAGACTGAAGAAACAACAATAGGAGATGAGCAGCCAGTGATCCAGTGGACGAAGAAGATGCCAGTTACAGATAAGCCACAGATGGAGTGCATACTGGACAAAAGAATAAGCAAAAGGAGCAGGCGAAAGAAATATTTTGAGTATCTGGTCAAGTGGAGGAACCATCCAGTTGAAGATGCCAGCTGGGAAAGTGAAGCAGAGATACAGAAGCATGGACAAACCATGCATGAGCTCATGGATAGGAGCCCATGGAAATTTTCAAACGAGGGAATATGATGCAGGAGCATCGCAAATGTCAAGCGAGCCAACGCGAAAGGCGAAGGAGAACTGGACAAGCCAACACAAATTTTGAAATTTCCTTGAAGTTATTGCATAGTCTTAAATGAAGTCATTAAGAAGAGGCACACTTGTATAATGTAATCGGACCTTGAGCGATTTTCTCTTGTCCTTAGTAGGTAGAAGACATTTAAAGTAGTTAATGCAGGTAGATAGAATTTAATTCTAGATTAGACAGTTTTAGAGCGCAAGAGGGAAATGGGATATAGACACCATCATTGTGTATTGTAACATAATCAGAGGAAGAAGAGCATAGGAGAAGCAGAGAGCTATGTAAGAACACCCATGTACAAATATTTGGATTAATAGAAAGAGATTGATTCAAATTCATGGTTTTGTGTTTGTTCTCTGTGTATTGATGTTGAATTACATGTTCATGAATGTTTGCTTCCTTTTATACATTTTCTTTTATGTGTTGTGTATATGATTTCATGTTTGAGTTTGAAGTCTGCAAGGAAGAAGGAATGAGTTTCAATTGTTTCTCTATCTGAGTAAAGATTCCTGCAAGGATTGCAGTCGAATTTTCCACAAGGAGTGCATTGACAGAGGGTTCAGATAGAGTCACTTTTGTTCTCATTCACTCAGAAGTGCAGGTTTGGCACAGGAGCCGTGCAAGGAGTGCGTAGTCCAATCTAAATTTTAGGGTTGCGAACCTGAGTGAATTGTTAATAGACTACTATTGCAGGAGTGTGCAGTGTCGAAGGAAGTTCAACACTTAGGAGTGTTTGAAAGTTTCCGCAAGGAGTGGATGCAAGGATTCTTCGATAAGACTCAGAGTTATAAGAAAATCTCAGGAAGGATAAGGCCTTTGCAATTTTTGAAGAACAGTGAAAGGGAAGTCGCGACTGGAGGAATTAGAAAGGCATCGCAAGTTTGCGCATAGGTGAATGAGTTCCATGGAGGAATATTTGGTCATTCGCAAAAATCATCCAGGAGGAACGGACGGTCGAAATCCTCCGAGGAGAGTTCGCGAAATTCCGTGAGTTGTCAGATCTCAGAAAGGAGCAGGGAGGTTACGGTGAGAACGTCGAAGGTTTCAAAGATCAGTAGGCACAGGACAATAGATCCGAGCCACGAGGGCCGTTGGATTTACTCGTGAATTCACATATCGGAGTTTCATGGGTTGAACTCCATAAACAGTGCAACGGGAATCGTGAAATCGTGATACACGATATCCCGAAAACTGCGAGAACAGTGTGGGACCACAGGTGTCAGTGAGGTGGACAGGTGGCATCCCTTATCAGGGTTTTACAACGAGAAGTCCCAAAACATTTGCATCAAGATTCGCGATCCTGGGAAGTCTGAAATCCTGACAGAGGTGACGAGACATTGAATAGTCAACTCGCGCGTGCGTTGGAGTTTCGACATATCCGAAGTCGAGGTTCGGTAAATCAAGTTTCTTGACATCGCGAGCGCCGAATTCGCGATAGGAAATACCTCAAAGAGAAGGAAAGGGTCAACGTTGACTGGTTGTCGGGTTTTTGGGGATTTGAGAGCCCAATACTTGATCACTAACCATGTGAAGTTACGAAGTCCGATCCCCTGAGTGTAAAGAGCGGATCCCAAAAGGATTGTTGTGGGTACAAATTTCTTGGTAGGGAAATATAAGAGCCATAGAGTTCTTCAGACCGTGTGAAAAGGAAAGATCCTATGTGTGTATGCCAACCTTTCGACCTGTGGGTTGTGAGGTAGCGAGGATCACTGCCATTTCTGGTAGAGGTGACAGGACATTGAATAGTCAAATCGCGTGTGCGTCAGAGTTTTGGAATATCGGAAGTCGGGGTTCAGTAAATCAAGTTTCCTGACATCACGAGCATTGAAATCACGACAGGAAAAACCCAAAAGAGAAGGAAAAGGTCAGCGTTGACTGGTAGTCAGGTTTTCGGGGATTCGAGAGCCCAATACTCGATCAGTGACCTCGCAAATTTGCGAAGTCCGATCTCTCGAGTGTAAAGAGGGGATCCCATGAGGATTGTTGTGGGTACAAATTTCTTGGTGGGGAAATAGAAGATCCTTAGAGTTCTTCGGGCCATGGGAAAATGAAAGATCCTGTGTGTGAGGTAGCGTGCGTCGCCGCCATTTTTGGTATCAGAGCTCAAATAGTTTCTTTTCTTTCTGTAGCAGAGAAGAAAGAGAATTAGACATGCCGCCAAGGAGAAGGGACATGCAATCACCCAATCTAGAGGATAGGGAAATGTCGAGAAGAAGAGGCAGACAGATGACAGATCCAGTTATGGAGAGAGAGATGCACGATCTACGAGCTAGACTCGAAGACATGGAGACAGGGAAAATATGCACAGCCAGTGCGGGGGACCTCAGTGATTTCGAAAGTGAAGTTGAGGCTGAACGAGAAGAAGAAGTTGCAGCTGAAGATGCATCAAACGAGCGTTTGATCAAAGCTATTTCCAGGATGGTTGCAAGAGAAAAGATGGACATTCCAGTTTATGAGGGAAACTTGGATGCAGAGGAGCTTCTAGATTGGATTAGAGCTCTAGACACATACTTCGACTATGACGATGTCGAGGAAGACAAGAAATTCAAGCATGCTGTCATAAGATTGAAAGGACATGCAACATTGTGGTGGGATGAACTACAAGATGACAAACACTGCAAGGGAAATCAGTAGATCAAGAGCTAAGATCAAATGATCACAAAAATGAAGGCGAAGTTCATCCCCAGAGATTATTAAATTACTCTGTTCAGGAGGATGCAGAACTTGAGACAGAAGCTGATGACAGTGAAGGAATACACTGAGGAATTCTACAAACTGAACATCAGGGCAGGTCATCGAGAGAGCAATGATGAGAAAGTTTCCAGATATATGAATGGCCGGAGATATGATATCTGGGACGAGATGAGCATGGTAACCATCCAAACGGTGGAAGATGCTTATCAGATGGCTCTAAAAGCGGAGGAGAAGTTGAGTCGGAAGTAGAGCCAAAGAGGCTGAGGCAAAAGACAGCCTAGAGGCAAATCAGTTGCCCAGGAAAAATATCAGAAGCCCAGAGAAGACTGGAAGAAACCTCAGACATGAACTGAGAGAGGTGGAACCTCAGAGCGAGGGCAATATTGGAAATCAAAATAATTTTTCGAGAAAATACAATGAGGTTTCTTCCAAATGAGGTTTATGATTTCAATTTCCACCCACTTCAATAACGAAATAAGTTGAAACTGTAAAATGCAGCAGAAACAGTCTTGCTCGAAAGGTGGCGGCTTATCTCTGAGAAGAGATGTGACGACAATGCACATTCACAAGAAGAATACTACAATGAAGCTCTGAAGGCCTTTTTACAATAAAACGTCAATGATGAAATACAATATGCAATGAACTAGTTGAGTATGTTTGAGCAAGTACTTAGCCTAGGATATCTTTATACATTGTGCCTAAAATTGTTAGCATGCTATTTGGCTCTTTCACTTAAGGCTAATCCATCCTTAAAAATCCATAGTGGATTATACTCAAAATAAATCTAACAGGGAGTGAAATAATAACATAATGTAGAACATATAATAGTGTCAAAACATAGGATGTCTCAACACAAACATAAACTTAACCAAAACCCTCACTCCTCTAAACTCTTCAATTTTTGATGGTTTGACTTCATCCCTTATCATGCTAGGTTACTTTGAAGAAAATGATCAACTAAATATATCTAATACAAGAAGAACCAACTATTGATGGTTTGATTTCATCCTTAAAATGCTATGGAAAAGGTCTTCATAGAAGAATAACCATCAAGAGTTTCACTCCATCCCTTATCATTCTATGGAAAAGGTCTTCACTAAATGTTTTTTATATTTAACTAAATATAATATACACTAACACATAAAATGAATATCAACTTTGATATATCATTCCCATTGACTATTCACACTATTGAGTTCATGACCATCACTCCTATCTCCCCCTAAAAACGTGCAAGTATATATCTAGGTTTAGAGTCACTTCCTTCACCTTCTAACTTAATTTTATGTAGTTACAATCATAGTTATTCGTATTTGATTTATTCAAAGAAAATAGATGATGAAGGTGGGAAGTTCCATGTTCAATTTCTCTATCTGCAAATACCACCCACTTCACACAAAATAGTTCCCTTCACTTCAAAGCTAGGGTCAGTTACAGAGAGAACAATGTCACGGTTCAAATAAAACCAAAGAGATAGCTTGAAGAGTGGAGAGTTACATTCACATTTATTCATATTTGATTTGTTCGAGGAAAATTAATGCAATTCAGTAACTTACGTGAAACAATTTAATCCATGATCAAGGTGGAAAGTTCCATGTTTAATTTTTTAATTTTTATTTTTTACTTCGATATTTAGACAAAAATATCTTATTTTATGTGGTTATAATCACAGTTATTCATATTTGTTTTGTTCAAGGAAAATTAATGCAATTCACTAACTTACCTAGAAAAATTTAATATATGATCAAGGTGGGAAGTTCCATGTTCAATTTCTCCTTCTTCTTTTTTTTTTATTCAATATTTGGACAAATTATATTATTTTATGTGGTTACAATCACAATTATTCATATTCGATTTTTTCAAGGAAAATTAATGCAATTCACTAACTTACCTAGAAAAATTTAATATATGATCAAGGTGGGAAGTTTCATGTTCAATTTCTGGCTTTTTTTTTTTACTGTGATATTTGGACAAATTATCTTATTTTATGTGGTTACAATCATAGTTATTCATATTTGAATTATTCAAGGAAAATAAATGATCAAGGTGGGAAGTTCCATGTTCAATTTCTCTATCTGCAAATACCACCCACTTCACACAAAATAGTTCCCTTCACTTTGAAGCTAGGTCTAGTTGAGAACAATATCAAGGTTCAAATAAAACCAAAGAGATGGCTTGGAGAGGGAGAGTTACATTTATAGTTATTCATATTTGATTTGTTCGAGGAAAATTAATGCAATTCACTAACTTATCTAGAACAATCTAATAGATGATCAAGGTGGGAAGTTCTATGTTCAATTTCTCCTTCTCTTTTTTACTTTGATATTTGGACAGATAATCTTATTTTATGTGGTTACATTCACAACTCTATGAAAATTAATGCAATTCACTAACTTACCTGGAAAAAATTATTGGATGATCAAGGTGGGAAGTTCCATGTTCAATTTGTCCTTTTTTTTGTTACTTCGATATTTGGATAAATTTTCTTATTTTATGTGGTAAAGTGTGTTTTTAGTACCATGCCTTTATCAAATATTTCTTAATTTTTTTAAAAAGTTATTTTTAACTGTTTTAAATTTTTTTTGTTTAAATTTATTATATTTTTATTAAATTTACTAAAAAGTAAAATTATGATTAAATTGATATAAGATAATGTGTTCACTAAAACACATAACTTTTACACAAATTGTTTACTAACAGTGGTTGGTGATATATTCTGAAAAAATAATATTGTTATATAATATATCGAATCATAAAATATTGTATTAAATTGAAAAGAAATTAGGTATAGGGTATGAAAATGTGTAAGTGAAGTAAGAAAAAAGAATAAAAGAATTTTAAGGAAAGAAAATTACTAAAGCTTTTATTTTCTTGAAAAATGAACTTAGCTAGGAGAATTTGGAAAACATTTAGGTTCATGATTAGCAATATACATTTAAATCTCAATGTAAAACACATCTATGATCATTGTACTTGGGTGTGGAATGGATCAATAAAAATAAGATCTTAAGGATACTACTAAATCACTCAATCTTTATAGTCTTCATAATCATATTAGGCTCCTTTAAGCATACATTAAAGTAATAGGAATAATAAATTAAAATCTATAAAGGAAGTACATGAAAGCAACATAATGTTGGAAATGAAAGTACATAAATATAAAAAAGATAATGAATAACAAAGAATTCCAAAGGAAAATTGCATCCATTAAAATAAAATAATATAAAATCTATTCAATTTATATGTAGAGGGGATTCAAACGCCATTTGATCTTCATAGCAATACCAAACCTTAAATATAGAAATTCGGTGAATCCCTCAAAATAAAAGTACTCTTTAAAATGTTAACTAAAAATATACACTACTTCAAATTAATTAGCAAATTGAGAGTAAAAAATAGATGAACAAGAATGAATGCTAGCCTAACATATCAACTATGCTTCTTCTTATTCTTCAAAATAATTCTTATCTTATCATTGTAATAAATACCTTCATTTTTGGAGGTTATATGAAAATATCCTAATATTATGCAGCCAAATTTGTCAGAATAATTCACCTTTGAGAAAAGATGAAGGGACAAGATGAGTTAAAAATCCTAGCAGCCATCAATATTTTCTAGAGCCATGAATAAGGAACATCAATATTAGCTTGGTGATTTGATTTCCTACACTTACCATTTTTTAATCACGTTAGTATTCATATACAACATATGCAACAATAATTAAAACCATATCCACAAATTGTTTATGATAGATTGAATATCAAACGGAAACCGTAAGAAGCCTCCACATTCCAAAAATGAAATTTTTATGATATTCAAACTGAAACACTAAGAAGCCTCCACATTCCTCTCAGTGCAATCGGAAAAAAAAAAATTACGCAACAAAATTTACGCAACAAGACAAATATCCATACTATCACAACTATTAATACTCATCCTTCCTCCCTAACCTACTTCCAGCTCCATTCGTATCCTTCCTCTACTAGACTATCTTGGAGCGTCAACTATATTGACCTAACTCCAAATAGAACCCATAAGTGGAAGTGTCGCTATCTCAACCAAGCTTCCCTAGCACGCAACTGACAGTCATCATCACACGTCTTGGGGAGCGTGAACTAGCACCGTTCTCCCATGACTTCAAGTTTCGGAGGATACACGGTGGGAAATGCCTCCACCCATCCTAACAGAACTAGGGTCAACACCCTACAATGGAACATACAAGGGCATCGTGTTGTTGGAGGTTTTGTCATCGTTTATTCGGTTTTGGGCAGTGTTAGTACCAAATCATGCACTAGTCCACATATCATAGAAATGCATCCAAATCAATATAAATTTCACATACATTATTCATACCACAATGTTTCTCGCTTAGTGGTCCTGATATCCACTTTCATCATTATTATTTATTTGGCTATTTCATAGCCCATAACCTGCAGATTAGTTTGCAGCACAAACTCATACATTTCTATGCATTATCATCATATAATGGCATACTATCATTGTTTCAATTTGGTATCCCCATACCGATACATTTACATCAAGTCTTTCTCATTAGAATTAGATTTCACAATATTCCATTCACATGATTATCATTTACCCAAAATAGATTTCATTGTATCCAACATCATTCTAATAGTATTTAAACATTCAACAATTTCACGTTCTCACAATATGCCGCATCATATACATGATCATCAATAACATTCAAACATTCGTAAAATTTACATTCACATAATAGATCGCATTGCATGCATCATCATTAGCATCACTTAAACATTCATTACAATTCATAACTTTAAAGTTTAAGTATATCACTTAATAGTTTCATGGTGACTAGGAAATAAAGTGTATAGGCCTCAGGTAATCCTGGCTGTCTAAATCAAAAGGTAGTGTTACATACACCCCACCTTCGGGAAACACATTCTCGAGGTGGTCAAAATAGCGAGGGATAATCTCACTGTAGTGTGTCGATGTCCTCCCAAGTAGCAGATCCTGGACTATACTTGTCCCACTGGACCTTAACTTGGTCTACCATACGGTTTCTGAGCTGTCGAACTCTACGGTCCAGTATGCGTAACGGTTCTACCGTGAGGGTTCCCACATCTCATACCTGCAATTCTTTCCAATTTAGTTTATGTGATTCATCAACAACATAATGACGTAAAACAAATATATGAAATACATTATGAGTTTTATGCAAGTGGGGTGGCAGTACGAGACGATACGCAACGGGTCCAATTTTCTCTTGGACCCTAAATGGCCCTATAAACCGAGGTGACAACTTTGTCCCCTTCCCGAACCATATGGTACTATTATTAGGCCTGATACGAATGAAAACTTGGTCCCCCACTTCATAACTTCGGTCGGTCCTGTGTGCATCCGCATAACTTTTCTGTCTATCCTGTGCTTCCTTTAGCCTCGGCCTGATCTGAATCACCTGTTCCTCCATTTCCTCAATCAATTCTATCTCAACTGTTACTCGGTCTTCTAATCTATCCCAAATCAATGGTGTTCTGCATGGCCTTCCATACAAAGATTCATATGGTGGAATTCCAATGGAACTATGATAATTGTTATTGTAGGCAAACTCTACCAAAGGTAGGTACTTCTCCCACTCGGTTTGATTGTCCATTACATACATCCTAAGCATGTCTTCCATAACTTGATTTACTTTCTCAGTTTGCCCATCTATTTCAATATGATAAGTTGTTCTTAAGTTCAACTGAGTCCCCAACACTGACTGTAAACTTGTCCAGAATCTAGAAGTGAACCTGGAGTCCCGATCTGAAATGATCTTCTTAGGTATCCCGTGCAAAAGGATAACCTTGCTTATGAACACTCACGCCACATCAGTAACATCATAAGTGTCTCTAACCGGAATGAAATGAGAACTCTTGGTTAACTTATCTACTATCACAAGAACGGCATTGTGTCTTTGATATGTGAGCGGCAACCCTACAACAAAATCCATAGAGATAACTTCCCACTTGGACATAGGGACATCATGTGGTTGTAGGAGGCCTACCGGGTGATGGTGATCGACCTTCACTTGTTGACACTCTTGTCTCAAGCATCGCTTGACCTTCATAGTTGATATAAAGAATAATGACACTTTTCTCTGTACACCTTGGATCTCTATTGGTCTTCCTTCATCATCAATACAAAGCACCTTCTTTTCGAAACAATCTACCAAATCTTGATCAACTGCTAACCAATCCATTCCAATGATTAGGTCATACGCCCCAAGAGCAGTGACGTATACCTTCAACCTAGTAGTGCACACTCCTAGGTCTATTATACAATTATCGACACTAGGTCCTACAACTTGTTTTTCCCCCGAAGCCATCTTGACTTGTTTAAAGACATCATGCTCATAGGCTGCCAGCCCACTCTTTTCTAATGAAGATGGTGAAATGAAACTATCTGTCACACCAGAATCAAACAAAATATTAACATTAATATGATTTAGCGTACCTGATGACTCCACTATGATGGATTGATGTTCGGCCTGGTGGTTACTAACCGCTGCATAAATCTGGTGGTTGCTACTTGACCTCCCCATTGGTGCCTTTCCTTCTCTATGCACAAATCCTGATTGTAAATCTGGACAGTCCTATTCGTAATGGGGTCCTTCGCATATCCAATAGGCAATATGAGATTGAACCGGTGCACTGTTAGGTGACTGATTCCTAAATGAGTTCCTTCCTCTGGAACCCCTGCCCCTACTAGATGCTCCCCGAGATGATCGTGGACTTGTCTGCATCGTTGGCGATGAACGAGATGTTGCACTTGCTGCCATTGAAATCCCTGCAGCTACTGTCCTTGGCACGACTCTGTTATCGTAAGGTGGTGGCCTCAGTATTTATCGATAAATCTAAGTTACCGAAATTGCTGTTATAGAAATCAATACATAAATTAACAAAGTACCTGTTTCTGATGCTAATTTTTGTTGCCTCTTTGCCTTGCTGCTGCCTTCCTGCTACCTGATAAGCAGATCAACCCTGCCACAAACAAGAAAATAACTACCAAAAACTACTGTCCTCCCTGCCAACTAGGAAAACTACCTAGCTCCAGGATATCTATGGATATCCTCGCCCCCATGCCCAAAACCTCGATCAACTCGGTGCCTCCCCTGATCAAAATTCACAACCAAAAACTCTCTTCTCATAGCAAATCCAACCGCCCTCAGAATCCCTCCTCCGTCGAATGAATTTTTTTTTTCACCCCAAACCATCCTTCCTCCCTTATCCCTCCTTCACCGACTCATGTCATTACTTCCTCAACCACCTCCCCCCATGTCCCTTCCTTTCCTTTAATGTTTTATCTTCTCGGGATTCATAAGCTCCCTTTCTGCATACGCAACCATTTTATAACATTTTTCATTGATCTTTTAAATTTTGTTTCTTAAGTCATTAAATGTGATCTGTAGTTAGAGTATTACTCGGTTAACCACATTTATTCTCTTTAATTAATTTTTACTTTTCCACCTTTAATTATTTATTCCACTAGGGTCGTTACACATCTGTTATGGAAAACCCCTGAATCCTGATTTCTTTGACATTTAAATGAAAAACTCAGAAATTTAAAGTTATAACCGCTTTAAATAAATTTTAAAGGGGCACTGAAAATTTATAATTTTATAAATTTTTAACCATTCGTTGTCCAAAGGTAAATGATAAAAGGCATCGCGAATTTTGAAGTGACGAAATTCTTGCTCGAGAAGGTCCTAAACCCCAATGGGAAGCCATAAGGCAGCGATCACACCAGAGCAGGTCACATGGACCTCGATATAGCTGGAAAGGGATAACGTGCAAGGAAAAGGCATACTGGGTATCGGGATATCGGGAATCCTATAGACATGAGGGTCATGCATTTCGGCATTGCGATGTCCGAAACCCAGACAGGGGACAAGGCTGTGACCTTGTGGGATAATGGTCATATGGGCCAAGATCTTAGCAAGGAGGGCTAATGCACAAAGTACCATATCGATAGATCGATGATCGAGAGATTGTGAGGATTGAGGTTTGTGACATCGAGGATTGCGAAACCCCGAATCCCGACAGGGAGTATGACTGCGGTCACATAGGAGAGGGTCGCATGGACCAAATCATAGCTAGGGGAGGGGCTAAAGCTATAGGGTAGCGGATCGACATATCGAATATCGGGAGTCCATGAGGACAGGGAACTCTCGACATCGGGCATAAGGAAACCCTGAAACCCGAAATTGAGTCGGGAATTTAACGGTTAGGTGAAAAATGCCATGAGCAATACGGGAAGACAATGTATATGAATATAACTACATGCATATGCACAGATGAATAAATTTATAAATACAAAGGAAATAAACCGAAATCAAAACACCAAAATCCATACAGAACTGGAATTACAAGCAAATCATTTTTATTTCGCACTGCAAAATAGGAAATTAGCATTTATCACCAAAGTATAAGGAAGGTTCATGCAATTTCTTGACTCGATCAACTCCGCGTTCTTCACCAAGGTATTGAAACTGTGCACAAGCTGGCGGACTAAATCGTACCTCTTACCATACCTGAGAGCGAACTCCACAAATTGTACAGACTTGGGATTGGTTCCCAATATTTTAAAGAGACTAGACTCCAGGTCCTGGATCTTGTCAATGACCATATCAATATACTCTGTTCCTGCAAATGATCTGGCAGCATATACAACAATACCCAACACTAGCAAAGTGCTCAGAACAATGGCGAGGATGTGAGCCATGGCAAGGAGATTCTGAAAACCTCTGAATAGAGAAAAGGCAGATCTGTGGTGGAGAAAGAATGATGCGAGGAAAGTCCCAGCAGATGAGAAAGTGGAGGCAGAGGAAGGACACGTAGGGATTCGAAGAGCTGACAGGTGTAGAATTTTGGGGTTAGATACGAGGGAACTAGAGGAAGATAGGCGGGCACGTGGAATCCATGTGTGCTCGAATCCATGTGTGTTCGCTTATTTGTTTTTATATTTTAAAGTGTAAAATTAATTTTAAGTAAATTGAATAATTTAGGATAAATAATTTATTTATATATATATAAAGGTCAAGTTCGTTTAAATTAAAGTAAAGTTAATTTGGGTTAAATTAGTGTAATAATAATTTTAAATTAATTATTTTATTTAAGTATAAGGTTAATCTACATTAAAATTAATTAATGATGTTAGGGATTAGACTGGGACAAGCGGGAAGGAGGTGGACTATGTTAAGGTCCTAACCCGCACATATGTAGATCAATGTATTCAGATGTAATAAAGGTCAATATTAATAAGGCCTTTCAATAAAATAGAATAAGGTGGATGTAAGAAGACCTAATAGAAGCTTCCACTTCTAGAAGGATCTTCCTCTAGATACTTCTCTTAATAGACATATTTAGTATAAATAAGAGGTGAAGGTATGAGAAACCTAGATTGGATATTATTGTAATAGAGCGCTTCTCTACTAGAGGTTTCCCCCTTGAAGAGGCCTGTGAACATTGCTATCTGAGTCAAAGTGCTATTTCTGCTGCTATTTCGTATATCATTTCTGTGTATGGTGAATATTATGCTGGATATTTTACTATCATTCTATCATTTCTAGTATTTCATTTATATTCTGCATATTTTATATATCTGGTATCTTGCAAGTGTTATCAGAGCACTTTCCTTGGCATAAATTGTGGGTATTTTTTTTTTTTTCAAGGTAGAGACGTATTCCGGCGTCTTTAAGCCATAGAGATCTATCGTTACGGGCATAAACCCATGGTTGAGGGATTCATGCATGCAGGAAATACAAGTGGTTCTTAAGTGCACATCTGTTGGCCACCCTTGTAACCCCTATTGGTACCCCTTCGAGTGGTAGCACATCAGACAACACCTGTGTACAGATCGACCTATATTTCCTAAAGCCCTCTTTAGATAAACCTATCGGCCGCCAGACTTCTATAGTGTCACCGAGAAAAACACTCGGGAAGATACTCTCTAGTACCTGGGTAGTTGGGTAGTATGCCTAAGGGTACAATCTATCCTCCTTAGTTAGTGCCCTGAGATATTTGGCCGAGTACTACTGTTGGACCCCGCACGTATATCAAAGAGCTATAGCACAGGGAAAACCCTTGTCTGTAGAACCCTTGAATACCTAACCCTTGGGGAACATAAACAACAACATA
>JZKD02S0000004.1:24980-36235 GCA_000966675.3 Picea glauca
ATAATATGGTCAGGACTCGAAGGGGTCAAGGCAGGGGAGCATCATCGCAGGCACCGCCAACACCACCACCACCACCACCACCATCGCCCGAACTAGCCCTCATACTGCACTCATTGGAAGCCATTAACGAGACTTTAAAGGGGCGCCAACCAACAGGGACTGAAGTGGAACTCCCACCATCTGGAACGGGTAATCCAGAAGCATCAAGGGACTCAGGGGGAGGACCTCCACCTGAAGACATCACGTGAGAATTGCAGAAGATCAAACTCCCAAAGTTTTCCGGGGGTCACGCCAGTGAACACGTGGAAGCATGGTTGGAAGGCATGACAATGTGTTTTTCCTTAAGGGACTATGCGTCCAACTCAAAGGCTAAGATCGCAATTTTTCAGTTAAGAGACAGTGCCTTTAACTGGTGGGGCAACTTGGAAAGACAACTACACCTTACCCCAAATACAGTATCTTGGGAACTTTTTGAGGAGAGGTTCCGAAGGAAATATTTACCAGCATACTACGAGGAGAAACAGGTAGGGGCATTTCATGCCTTAGTACAAGGAAACAAAACTGTAGAAGAATATGAGATCAGGTTTATGGAACTAGTCAAATACGTTTCGTATATGGACAATGACCAATGACAGGAAGAGCGCTTCGTCTATGGATTGAACCCTACGATAAGAGCTATGGTGCGGATGTGGAAACTGTCTTCAGTAGTGGAGGCGGTGGAAAATGTGCATTACGCAGAAGAACACATGAACTTAACCGGGGGTACAAGATCGACATTTCTGCATCGCCCAGGATTCGTAGGGAAGGCCCCGAGGACATTTCCTAGGGGAGGGGGCTCAAGGCCACCGCCATATGGTAACATAGTCACTCCAAGGACAATAGCTGTAGGGATTTCAATGGAAGCTAGTATAGAATCTTGTTCATCGCCAACGGTGCAGATAGGTCCACGACCATCTCGGGGAACAACTAGTAGAGGCAGGGGTTCCAGGGGAAGGAACTCATTTTAGAATCAGTCACATAACAGTGCACCGGTTCAATCTCGTATTACCTGTTGGAGCTGCGAGGGACCCCATTACCAATGGGACTGCCCAGAGTTACAATCAAAGTTTGTGCATAGAGAAGGAAAGGCACTGATGGGAAGATCAAGTAGCAGCCACCAGATTTACGCAGCGGTTAATAACCGCCAGGCCGAACATCAATCCACAGTAGTAGATTCATCAGGTACACTAAATCATGTCAATATTAAGATTTTGTTTGATCCGAGTGTGACAGATATTTCCATTTCACCATCTGCATTAGAAAAGAGTGGGTTGGCAGCCTACGAGCGCGATGAATTTAAACAAGTCGAGATGGCTTCGGGGGAAAAACAAGTAGTAGGACCTAGTGTTAATAATTGTATAGTAGACCTGGGAGTGTGTACTACCAGGTTGAAGGTATACGTCACTTCTCTTGGGGAATATGACCTAATCATTGGAATGGATTGGTTATCAGCTCATCGAGCTTTGGTAGATTGTTTTGCAAAAAGGGTGCTTTGTGTCAATGATGAAGGAAAACCGGTAGAGATCCAGGGTGTATAGAGAAAAGTGTCAGTACACTTTATATCAAATATGAAGTTCAAGCGATGCTTGAGACAAGGGTGTCGACTTTATGTAGTGGAAGCAGTGAATGAAGGGAAGGGACCCTCATTTGGTCAGTACCCGGTATTGTCAGAATTTCAGGATGTTTTTCCGAACGAGTTACCAAGGTTACCTCCTGAGAGGGATCTTGATTTTACTATTGATATAAAACCTGGTGCAGAACCAATATCTAAGACTTCGTATTGGATGACGGTGCCGAAACTTTGTGAATTACAAATGCAGTTGAAGGAGTTACTAGACGTAGGGCTAGTAAGGCCCAGTGTCTCACCTTGGGGCGCACCGATAATTTTTTTGAAGAAGAAGAATGGATCCTTACGACTGTGTATATACTACAGGGACTTGAATCGTGCTACAGTGAAAAATAGGTACCCAGTTCCGTGAATAGATGACCTCTTCGATCAGATGAAAGGAGCAGAAATATTCTCAAAGATTGATTTGTGATCTGGGTATCATCAGTTAAGGATTAAGGAAGGTGATATCCCAAAAACTGCCTTTCAAACTCGGTTTGGACATTACGAGTTTGTTTTGGTACCTTTCAGATTGACTAATGCGCCAACAGTATTCATGAGCCTCATGAACGACATATTCCGGAAGTACTTAGATCGATTTGTACAAGTTTTTCTAGATGACATACTCATCTATTCCAAGAATGAAAGGGAAAACGAGGAACACTTGCGAATAGTGTTGTCTTGTCTTAGAGAGAACAAATTGTATGGGAAGCTGTGGAAGTGTTCCTTCTTCCAGAAAGAGATCCACTATTTAGGTCATATCATTTCCAGCGAAGGAATCTCTGTGGACCCAGAAAAGGTAAAGGCCATTATGGAATGATCAGTGTCGAAAAATGCCCATGAGGTGAGAAGCTTCATGGGGCTAGCGGGTTATTACCGGAGATTTGTGGAAGGATTCTCAAAAATAGAGAAACCCATCACCACTTTGCAATGCAAGGGGGTCAGGTATGAATGGATAGAAGAATGTGATAGTGCATTCAATGAGATTAATAGGTTACTAACTAGTGTGCGAATTCTACGAGTGCCATATATGGAAAAGGACTTCATGGTCTGCATGGATGCCTCAAAACAAGGGTTGGGGGCCGTGCTAATGCAGGATGGAGGAGTGTTAGCTTATGCATCAAGGAAGTTGGAGAATCATGACGAGTTATACGCGACTCATGATTTAGAGTTGGCAGCTATAATGCTGGCTCTGAAACTTTGGAGGCACTATCTTGTGGGGCGAAACTTTCATCTCAAAACATAGCATCAAAGTTTAAAACATCTCTTCACTCAAAGATATATGAATGCCAGGCAAAGGCGATGGAGTGAGTTTATGAGTGAGTACGATTTTGGTATTTCATATATAAAGGGAAAGGAAAATGTGGTCGCAGATGCCTTGAGTAGGAGACCACGTATCTTTTCCTTGGTAACCTTAAAGGTCAGTCTGAGGGAACATGTGTTGACACAACTACTAGGAGATAATTGGTATTTAAAGGTTACTTCAAACCTCTAGAGTGGGAGGCAATTAGTTCCAAAGTATGAAGGATATAGTCTGGAAACAGATGGACTGTTAAGATATCGAGGAAGGATATACATCCCTCAGAAAGGGGATATCCGAAGCATCATACAGAAGGAAGCCCATAGAGCACTTTATTGTGTGCATCCGGGTGTGAAGAAGATGTACGCAAATATGAGGAAGCTCTTCTTTTGGGTGAGCATGAAGCGTGATGTAGTCCATTTCGTCGCCAAATTCCTTGAGTGTCAATAGGTGAAAGCTGACCACCATCACCCGACAGGCCTCCTACAACCACATGATTTCCTTATGTCCAAGTGGGAAGTCATCTCTATGGATTTTGTTGTAGGGTTGTGACTCACATCTCATAGACACAATGCCATTCTTGTGATAGTGGATAAGTTAACCAAGAGTGCTCATTTTATTCTGGTTAGAGACACTTATGATGTCACTGATGTGGCACGTGTGTTTGTAAGCGAGGTTATCCGTTTGCACAAGATACCTAAAAAGATCATTTCAGATAGGGACTCCAGATTCACTTCTAGGTTTTGGACTAGTTTACAGTCATCGTTGGGGACTCAGCTGAACTTAAGCACAACTTATCATCTTGAAACAGGTGGGAAAACTGAAAGAGTAAATAAAGTCATGGAAGACATTCTTAGGATGTATGTAATGGATAATCAAACCGAGTGGGAGAAATACCTACCTTTGGTAGAGTTTGCCTACAATAATAGTTATCATAGCTCCATCGGAATGCCACCCTACGAAGCTTTGTATGGGAGGCCATGCAGAATGCCATTGAGTTGGGATAGACTAGAAGACCAAGTTATAGTTGGGCCAGAATTGATTCAAGAAATGGAGGAACAAGTGATTCAGATTAGGCATAGATTAAAGGAAGCACATGATAGGCAGAAAATCTATGCAGATGCACACAGGACCGACCGAAGTTATGAAGTGGGAGACCAGGTTTTCATTCGTATCATGCCTAATAAGAGTACCATACGGTTCGGGAAGGGGACAAAGTTGTCCCCTCGGTTTATAGGAGCATTCAAAATTGGACCCGTTGCGTATCGTCTCGTACTGCCACCCCACTTGCATAAAACTCATAATGTATTTCATGTATCTGTTTTACGTCATTATGTTGTTGATGAATCACATAAAATAAATTGGAAGGAATTGCAGGTATCGGACGTGGGAACCCTCACGGTAGAACCGTTATGCATATTGGACCGTAGAGTCTGACAACTCAGGAACCGTCTGGTAGATCAAGTTAAGGTCCAGTGGGACAAGTATAGTCTAGGATCTGCTACTTGGGAAGACGCTGAGACACTAGAGAGAGACTGTCCCTCACTATTTTGACCACCTCAAGAACATGTTTCTTGAGGGTGGGGTGTATGTAACACCACTTTTTGACTTAGACAACCAGGATTACTTGAGGCCTATACACTTTATTTCCTAGTCACAGTGAAACTATTAAGTGATACACTTAAGCTTTAAACTTATGAACTGTAATGAATATTTAAGTGTTATTAATGATGATGCATGTAATGCGATCTATTATGTGAATGTAAATTTTACGAATGTTTAAATGTTATTGATGATGATGTATATGATGCGACATATTGTGAGAAAGTGAAATTACTGAATGTTTAAATACTATTAGAATGATGTCGGATACGATGAAATCTATTTTGGGTAAATGATAATCTTGTGAATGGGTGACGAGTTTGAATTATGGGATATTATGAAATCTAATTCTAATTGGAAAACTTTGATGTTAATTTATCGGTACGGGGATACCGAATTGAAATGATGATAGTATGCAATTACGTGATGATAATGGATAAGAATGTATGAGTTTGTGTTACAGACTAATCTACAAGTTATGGGCTATGAAATAGCCATGAGATAATGATGATAAAAGTGGATATCAAGACCACTAACCGAGAAACATTATGGTATGAATAATGTATGTGAAATTTATATTTATTTGGATGCATTGCTATGATATGTGGACTAGTGCATGATTTTGGTCCTAACACTGCCCAAAACCGAATAAACGAAGACAAAACCTCTAGCAACACGGTGCCCCTGTATGTTCCATTGTAGGGTGTTGACCCTAGTTCTGTTAGGAGGGGTGGAGGCATTTTCCACCGTGTATCCTCCATTGTAGGGTATTGACCCTAGTTCTGTTAGGAGGGGTGGAGGTGTTTCCCACTGAGTATCCTCCATTGTAGGGCGTGGACCCTAGATATGATTAAGAGGGGTGGAGGCATTTCCCACTGTGTATCCTCCGAAACCTGAAGTCATGGGAGAACGGTGCTAGTTCACACTCCCCAAGACGTGTGATGATGACTGTCAGTTGCCTTCTAGGGAAGCTTGGTCGAGATAGCGACACTTCCACTTACAGGTTCTATTTGGAGTTAGGTCAATATATTTGATGCTCGAAGATAGTCTAGCAGAGGAAGGATAGGAATGGAGATGGAATTAGGTTAGGGAGGAAGGATGAGTAGTAATAGTTGAGACAATATGGAGGTCTGTCTTATGGTGGAATTTAATGCCTTCCCTTCAAAAAAAAAGAGAGAAAAATGTGTTTATGAATATTTATTATTACGTAACTAAACCACAGTTGTTTAAAATAAATTATTGAATCGGATACTTGTAATTAAAGGATTTCTCACACAATTGATTGATTGTTGTATTTTATAAAAGACTAGTCTTGCTGGATTGAATGCATACATAAATTACTAAAGGATGACAGTTTTGATTTTTAGTACATGCACGGGATTTGCATGTACTAGCTACACATGCATTTCTTGTATATATACACTAGTATGTATGAGCTTTCTTGACTTACTGATAATGTCAGTTACTTGTTATGAATGTGTGAACCATGCTCTTTTACTTTGTACCATAAGATACCTTAACTTTGGGACGAAGTTTCCTGAAGGGTGGGTGTATGTAATGACCCTAGTTGGATAAATGTTTAAGAATTATAAAGTAAAACTAATTAGGGGATTAATTGTGTTAACAAGGTATTAATTAAACAAAGATGATTTAATGATACTAATTAAGTGAGTTATTAATTAATTAAAGGATGTAATTGTGATTAGTTAATTAATAATTTAACTAAAAACTACATTTAATAACTTGCGTAAGGGATTTAATAGATTAAAGGTATATGATATAAAATGGTTGCGTATACAACAAGCGATAACCTATGAATCCTGAGAAGATAAAAACATTAAAGGAAGGATCAGGGACGGGGGATGAGGGCAGGTAAGGGAGTAAAGGCATGAGGCGGTAAAGGAGGAAAGGAGGTGGACGTGAGAAGGGGGGGGATTCTGGGAGGACTGTGAGATTTGTAGGGGGCAGTAGAGTTCTGGCTATGGCAGGATCAGTTGAGGCACCAGGTTGCTGGAGGTTTTGGGCACGGGGGCCACGATATCCATAGATATCTTTGAGCTAGGTAGTTTTCCTAGTTGGCAGGGAGGATAGTAGGTTTGGGAAGTTATTTTTTTTGTTGTTGTTTGTGGCAGTAGTGGTATGTGCATTAGGTAGCAGGAAGGCAACAACAAAGCAGCCACGCAACAGAAATTAGCATCAGAACCAGGTAAGTTGTTAAATTTATGTATTGTTTCATTCTGCCAATGAAATCATTAATCGTTGATAAATCTAAGTTAATGAAGTTGTTGTTATGAAAATCAATATTATGTTATGAAGTTATTGTCTCAGTTTATGAAATAGATTGCTTATGAAGTAAATTAATGTTTAAATCTATTTGGTTATTAAACAAACTCAAATCAATCCAAAGAATGGACTAGAAATAAAAAATCTTCAACTGGGTGTTGGTACTAGACTCTTACTTGTACATGTAAATATTAGGTTCAGGCATTAGTCTATGTTTGCATAGAAATCAATGATGTAGGAAATGGCTAGGCATTGAGAAAACCATCGGCCACTATAAGTCCATTGCAGCACATTGCCCTTCTGCAATTTCTTCTAAAGTCATGCCCTTAATGGAAGGGTCAATATCAAGGCTAGAAGTTGAACCCAAAGATGACATGCTTGCTGTTCTTTTCATTGCTGACCAAAAGTGCTTACAATTTCTCTATCTGCAAATAACACCCACTTCACACAAAATAGTTCCCTTCACTTCAAAGCTAGGGTCAGTTACAGAGAGAAAAATGTCACTGTTCAAATAAAACCAAAGAGATAGCTTGAAGAGTGGAGAGTTACATTCACATTTTTTCATATTTGATTTGTTCATGGAAAATTAATGCAATTCAGTAACTTACGTGAAACAATTTAATCCATGATCAAGGTGAAAAGTTCCATGTTTAATTTCTCTTTTTTTTTTTACTTGGATATTTGGACAAATTATCTTATTTTATGTGGTTATAATCACAGTTATTCATATTTGATTTGCTCAAGGAAAATTAATGCAATTCACTAAGTTACCTAGAAAAATTTTATATATGATCAAGGTGGGAAGTTCCATGTTCAATTTCTCCTTCTTCTTTTTTTTAATTCAATATTTGAACAAATTATATTATTTTATGTCGTTACAATCACAATTATTTCTATTTGATTTTTTCAAGGAAAATTAATGCAATTCACTAGCTTACCTAGAAAAATTTAATATATGATAAGGTGGGAAGTTTCATGTTCAATTTCTGCTTTTTTTTTAACTGCTATATTTGGACAAATTATCTTATTTTATGTGGTTACAATCATAGTTATTCGTATTTGATTTATTCAAGAAAAATAAATGATGAAGGTGGGAAGTTCCATGTTCAATTTCTCTATCTGCAAATACCACCCACTTCACACATTGAATATCAAACAGAAACTGTAAGAAGCCTCCACATTCCGAAATTTTTTTTTTTTTATGATATTCAAACCGAAACACTAAGAAGCCTCCACACTCCTCTCAGTGCAATCAGAAAAAAACAATTGACACAACAAAATTTTTAGTAAACAAATTTTTTGCGAAACAAAATTTTCGTCATATTTCGAATATGGACTTCTTGTCTGCTTCTGTTGACCTGTGGTCATCAACTCTTTCCCTATGAAGTTTTTCTTCAGCGCTATGTCGTTTTTCATCAGTTTCATCTGAAAGAATCTGTTAGTCCCTGCATTTAATGCTGCAGAATATACTAGAAAGCCCAAGATCTTTGGAAGAAAACTAAAATCTTTTAAAACAACCGTTAATAAGACCTCCAAACTCAAATCAATCCAAAGAATGGAATAGAAATAAAAAATCTTCAACTAGGTGTTGGTGCTAGACTCTTACTTGTACATGTAAATATCCCGTTGAAGCATTAATCTGCGTTTGCATAGAAAACAATGATGTAGGAAATGGCTAGGCGTTGAGAAAACCATTGGCCACTGTAAGTCCATTGCAACACATTTCCCTTCTACAATTTCTTCTAAATTCTTTCCCTTAATGGAAGGGTCAATATAAAGGCTAGAAGTTGAACCCAGGGATGACATGCTTGCCGTTCTTTTCATTGCTGACCAAAAGTGCATACAATTTCTCTATCTGCAAATACCACCCACTTCACACAAAATAGTTCCATTCACTTCAAAGCTAGGGTCAGTTACAGAGAGAACAATGCCACGGTTCAAATAAAACCAAAGAGATAACTTGAAGAGTGGAGAGTTACATTCACATTTATTCATATTTGATTTGTTCTAGGAAAATTAATGCAATTCAGTAACTTACGTGAAACAATTTAATCCATGATCAAGGTGGAAAGTTCCATGTTTAATTTATTTTTTTTACTGCGATATTTGGACATATTATCTTATTTTATGTGGTTTTTAATCACAGTTATTCATATTTCTTTTGTTCAAGGAAAATTAATGCAATTCACTAACTTACCTTGAAAAATTTAATATATGATCAAGGTGGGAAGTTCCATGCTCAATTTCTCCTTCTTTTTTTTAATTCAATATTTGGGCAAATTATATTATTTTATGTGGTTACAATCACAATTATTCATATTTGATTTGTTCAAGGAAAATTAATGCAATTCACTGTTTTTAAATTTTTTTGTTTAAATTTATTATATTTTTATTAAATTTACTAAAAAGTAAAATTATGATTAAATTGATATAAGATAATGTGTTTACTAAAACACATAAGTTTTACACAAATTGTTTACTAACAGTGGTTGGTGATATATTCTGAAAAAATAATATTGTCATATAATATATCTAATCCTAAAATATTGTATTAAATTGAAAATAAATTAGGTATAGGGTATGAAAATGTGGAAGTGAAGCAAGAATAAAGAATAAAAGAATTTTAAGGAAAGAAAATTACTAAAGCTTTTATTTTCTTGAACAATACATTTAGCTAGGAGAATTTGGAAAAAAATTAGATTCATGATTTGCAATATACATTTAAATCTCAATCTAGCACTTTAAAGGTGGTAAAAGGTATTGTCTCATCATTAGTAGAACAAGGTGTGTTGGTAGAACTAGAATTGTAGAAGAAGAATTAATTACTCCTCTCTTGATTACTCTCCTACAATCTAATCTACCATGACTAGATTATGAACATATATTATTCTAGTGATCAATAATAATTATCAATTTCAGCAATATGAAATTGAAAATGTAACATTTAGGTTTATAATTTCAATGATGAAATACAATATTGTAATAACCCTCCTAGCTAAGGACATCTACTCAGTCAACTGGTGAAAATTTGTTTTGTTAAGTGTGTGCGCGTTGTGTAGAAGAAACAACCCCCTCGACTCTACGTCAACACTCGCACCAACAGGACGCAAGTAAGATGAACACAATAAAGAATACCCGACATATCATAGCGACAACAAGAAGCAAACGCCCTCGAACATGAGGCGGGAAACTAACGGCTGTAGGCAGAGACAGACACCAGGGGTTAGGCACAGTACTGTCACAGAATGAAAGAATCCGACAGTAGAGTCGCAGTAGTGGAACTGTGCCCTTAAACAGCCCAAGACTACTGATACGGCTTAGAATGTGTCGCAAGAGTGGAACTGTGCCTTTAAACAGCCGGAGACTCTTGATACGGCACTAGATTCCTTCCACCGGATTACACACAGACAAAAATACTAAGCTACAAGAGGAGTCTACATCCCGCCCGACACGGACAGCCTACGCAATACAAAACCACCAAGTACTACAAGATCAGGGACAACACGACCTCTACGGGAGATGCAAGTCATGAGGACTCCAATAGACCATTCATTCTTGGGACCCAAAAACATCAATCAGGATCAAAAGCTCCATTAATCATTATCAATCCGCGGGGACTTTATTCTGAGGTACCACCAATAATTTCATCCCCCAACATTTTGTTATAAGGTCAGTAAACACTATTTCAGGGACAAGCAAGAAGCACAAGCGCCTTTCATTTTTCCGTTAATTGCCACAAATGCGTAATAATATCATACCCTAAGGGTAAACCCTTGAACATTTTCAACCTCCATACTAACTTGCCCTTCCTCCCAATTATTACCATAATTGTAATAACATTACAAAATAAAAGCAGTGCAATTTAAACATCGTCATTAGTATTCCATTTAAACAACATTGACATCACAATTCAACCTCATCCTAACATTCAAATTAGGCCAATAACAACATTGCGATCTAACATTATTACCATATTGTAGTAACCTTGCAAATTAAGAGCAGTGCAAATTAAACATCGTCACTAGTATTTCCATTTATACAATATTGACATCGCAATTAGACATCATCATAAACACTTAAATTAAGCCAACAATAACATTACAATCTAAACATTATGGCCATATTGTAATAACTTTACAAATTAATAGCAATGCAAATTAAACATCGTCACTTCAACCAACATTAACAATTCAACTAATATTCCTATTGCAATTAAACCATTACCTATCATTGCAATTCTATCAACATTAACATTCCATTAATAATATTACTATTGCTTTTAAACAATAATTTATCTTTTCCATTCTACTAAAGTAACCTTCCAAAAATATTACCAATGCATTAACTATAACTTATCATTGCAATTCTGCCGCATAACATTTTAATTAAATAACATTGACATTCAATTAAATAATATTAATATTG
>JZKD02S0000004.1:51849-66341 GCA_000966675.3 Picea glauca
AGGCTAATCCATCCTTAAAAATCCATAGTGGATTATACTCAAAATAAATCTAACAGGGAGTGAAATAATAACATAATGTAGAACATATAATAGTGTCAAAACATAGGATGTCTCAGCACAAACATACACTTAACCAAAACCCTCACTCCTCTAAACTCTTCAATTTGTTATGGTTTGACTTCATCCCTTATCATGCTAGGTTACTTTGAAGAAAATGATCAACTAAATATATCTAATAGAATAAGAACCAACTCTTGATGGTTTGATTTCATCCTTAAAATGCTATGGAAAAGGTCTTCATAGAAGCATAACCATCAAGAGTTTCACTCCATCCCTTATCATGCTATGGAAAAGGTCTTCATTAAATGTTTTTTATATTTAACTAAATATAATATACACTAACACATAAAATGAATATCAACTTTGATATATCATTCCCATTGACTATTCACACTATTGAGTTCATGACCATCACTCCTATCTCCCCCTAAATACGTGCAAGTATATATCGAGGTTTAGAGTCACTTCCTTCACCTTCTAACTTCTACAATCCATAAACTTCTACTAAATCACTCTATCCTTAAAAAATTAGAAACCATATTAGATTCATTGGATGTACCTTAAAGTGATGATCATTGCAAAGTAAAAGTAATGACAAGAATGTATGAAAATAACAAAATGAAAGTTATTCTCAAAGAAATAGAAAAAAAACTCAATTTTAACTCTTCATCCTATTGAGTTCATGATCTTCACCCATAACACCCATGACAATATGGAATGTAAAACACATCTATGATCATTGTACTTGGGTGTGGAATGGATCAATAAAAATAGGATCTTAAGGATACTACTAAATCACTCAATCTTAATAGCCTTCGTAATCATATTACTCTCCTTTAAGCATACATTAAAGTAATAGGAATAATAAATTAAAATCTATAAAGGAAGTACATGAAAGAAACATAATGTTGGAAATGAAAGTACATAAATATAAAGATAATGACTACAATAAAATAAAATCTATTCAATTTATATATAGAGGGGATTCAAACTCCATTTCATCTTTATAGCAATACCAAAATGTTAAATATAGAAATTCAGTTAATTCCTCAAAATAAAAGCACTCTTTAAAATGTTAACTAAAAATCTACACTACAAATTAATTCACAAATTGAGAGTAAAAAATACATCAACAAAAATGAATGCTAGCCTAATATATCAATTATGATTCTTCTTATTCTTCAAAATAATTCTTATCTTATCATTCTAATAAATACATTCATTTTTGGAGGTTATACCAAAATATCCTAATATTATGCAGCCAAATTTGTCGAAATAATTCAACTTTGAGAAAAGATCAAAGGACAAGATGAGTTAAAAATCTTAGCAGCCATCAATATTTTCTAGAGCCATGAATACAACATATGCAACAATAATTAAAACCATATCAACAATTTTTTTATGATATATTGAATATCAAACGGAAACCGTAAGAAGCCTCCACATTCTGAAAATAAAATTTTCATGATATTCAAACCAAAACAGTAAGAAGCCTCCACATTCCTCTCAGTGCAATTGGAAAAAAGAAATTTAGGCCACAAAATTTTTAGGAAGCAAAATTTTTGGGAAACAAAATTTTTATCATATTTCGAATATGGAATTCTTGTCTGCTGCTGTTGACATGTGGGTATCAACTCTTTCCCTATGAAGTTTTTCTTCAGCCCTATGACGTTTTTCATCAGTTTCATCTGAAAGAATCTGTTAGTCCCTGCATTTAATGATGCAAAACGCAATGTTTCCCTTGTAAAATGAAAGAAAATTAAAACAATGGTTATAATATTTACAAACTAAAATCAATCCCAAGAATATACTAGAAAGCCCAAGATCTTTGGAAGAAAACTAAAAACTTTTAAAACAACGGTTAATAAGACCTCCAAACTCAAATCAATCCAAAAAATGGACTAGAAATCAAAAATCTTCAACTGGGTGTTGGTACTAGACTCTTACTTGTACATGTAAATGATGTAGGAAATGGCTAGGCATTGAGAAAACCATCGGCCACTGTAAGTCCATTGCAACAAATTTCCCTTCTGCAATTTCTTCTAAAGTCGTGCCCTTAATGGAAGGGTCAATATCAAGGCTAGAAGATGAACCCAGAGATGACATGCTTATCGTTCTTTTCATTTCTGACCAAAAGTGCTTACAATTTTTCTATCTGCAAATACCACCCACTTCACACAAAATAGTTTCCTTCACTTCAAAGCTAGGGTCAGTTACAGAGAGAACAATGTCACGGTTCAAAGAAAACCAAAGAGATAGCTTGAAGAGTGAAGAGTTACATTCATATTTATTCATATTTCATTTGTTCGAGGAAAATTAATGCAATTCAGTAACTTACGTGAAACAATTTAATCCATGATCAAGATGGAAAGTTCCATGTTTAATTTCTCTCTCTCTTTTTTTTTTTACTTAGATATTTGGTCAAATTATCTTATTTTATGTGGTTATAATCAGAGTTATTCATATTTGATTTGTTCAAGGAAAATTAATGCAATTCACTAACTTACCTCGAAAAATTTAATATATGATCAAGGTGGGAAGTTCCATATTCAATTTCTCCTTCTTCTTTTTTTTAATTCAATATTTGGACAAATTATATTATTTTATGTGGTTACAATCACAATTATTCATATTTGATTTGTTCAAGGAAAATTAATGCAATTCACTAACTTACCTGGAAAAATTTAATATATGATCAAGGTGGGAAGTTCCATGTTCAATTTCTTCTTTTTTCTTTTACTGCGATATTTGGACAAATTATCTTATTTTATGTGGTTACAATCATAGTTATTCATATTTGATTTATTCAAGGAAAACAGATGATCAAGGTGGGAAGTTCCATGTTCAATTTTTCTATCTGTAAATACCACCCACTTCACACAAAATAGTTCCCTTCACTTCTGATGCAGGAGCATCGCCAACTCATCAAGCAAGCCAGCGTGGAGCGGAAGACAGTTGGATAAGCCAACACACATTTTGAAAATACTTTGGGATTGTTGCATGATATTAAATGAGCCATTTAAGAAACGACAAACTTGTATATTTTAATGGACCTTGAGAGGATAACTCTCATCCTTAGGTAGATGAGGCATTTAAGATAGTTAATGCTGGTAGGTAGGAATTTGATTGTAGATTTGATAGCTTTAGAATTCAAGAGGGAAAACGAATATAGACACCCTCATTTTATCATTGTAACATATTGAGAGCATTCAGGAGCTAGAAGAGAAGAGCAAGCAAAGAATTGTATGAAGAACATTCCATGTATAGATATTGAATTAATAGAAGAAAGCTTTGATTCAAATCCATGGTTATGTGTCTATTCTCTGTGTATTGATGTTATGCTCACGAATATTTGCTTCCTGTCATACATTTTCTTTTATATGTTGTGTATGTGATTTCATGGTTGAATTGAAGTCTAAGAGGGTGAGTGAATGAGTTTCAATTGTTTCTCTAAGTGAGCCAGAGGATTCCTGCAAGGAGTGTAGTCGAATTGTCCGCAAGGAGTGCATTGACAGAAGGGTTCACTTAGAGATAGATTTTGTTCTCATTTCTTCAAAAGTGCAGATAGGCACAGTGCCATGCAAGAAGTGCACAGACCAAGCGAGGTCTCAGAGTTGCGATTCTGAGAAAATTATTGGAAGACTGCTGCTGCAGGAGCGCGCAGGGTCGAAAGACTTCAACACTTAGACAAGGTTGAATATTTTCCACAAGGAGTGCGTGCAAAGTTATTCTAAGGATTGAGGAATTCAAAGGAAGCTCAAGAGGAGTACGCCTTCGAACTCATTGAAGGGTAAGTGCAGGGAAGTTGTTGTGGAAAGTCAGAGAGAAGTGTCGCAGAGTGGCGAGCAGACAATGGGTCTCATGGAGGGACATTTCTTCCTTTTCCTGAAATTGTATAAGGGAGAACTGACAATCGAAATCATCCGAGGAGATTAAGCGAAGTTTTGTGGGCTGTTGGATCTTACGGAGGTGCAAGGAGGTTACGGTGGGAGCGTCTGAAGGTTCTAAGCTCAGGAGCAGAGTGTTGATACACGTCGGCCAGGACCGTTGTATTATTCGCAAGATCACCTATCGGGGTCTCGTGAGAAAAGTGTCGAAAGAGTTGACACGAGAGTCACGAAGTCGCGAGGTGCGATATCCCGATGGTGACGTAAGCCGTGTGGGACCACAAGAGTGAGTGGAGGACAAGTGGCGGAGATCAGGAGATCTTGCAAACTCAGGGTTCTCAAGGTAAGGACCCAAGCCTGGGGTACTCCGAATCACGAAGAAGCAAGGGCGCGAAGCAGCGAAGTGCGATAAGGTCGTATCGGCGTTTCGGTGCATCGGGTATCGAAAGTTGGAAATACGAGGCCTTGGCATGGTGAGTAGCGAAGTCACAATTGAGCGAAGTCCCGACAGAAGAAGACCAAGTCAAAGTCGACTAAGGTATCGGGTCTTGGCTCTCGGGGATCCGAGGGTGTAGCGCTCGACTGCTGAACTTGCAAAGTCGCGACTGTCGATCCTCCGAAAAGAAGAAGAGAGGATCGCAGCCGAAGAAATCATGTGGGGTGTTGATTTGTCGATAGGGAAATAGAAGGACCATTGAGTTCTTCAGGCCATGAGGAAGGAAGGTCCTGAGGAGAGCGGTCATACTCCGAGGGGCGCGGTTGCTGTCAAGAGTGGTATCAGAGCCGGAATATTTCTTTTCTTTCTGTAGTAGAGAAGATAATTCACCATGCCACCCAGAAGAGAGAGACATTCGCCTAACCCAGAAGATAGGGAGGTGAGAAGAAGAGGCAGGTCGGTAGGAAATCCAGAAATGGATAGACAAATGCGAGATCTTCGAGCAAGACTAGAAGATATGGAGGCAGCACAGAGATGCACAACCAGTGATGGAGATTTAAGTGACTCCAAAGGTGAAGTTGAAGATGAACAATATGAAGAAGTTGCATCCGAGGATGCAACAAATGAACGACTGATTAAATTTATCGCCATAATGGGTGCGAAGGCGAAGATGGACATTCCATTCTATGAGGACAATCTGGATGCAGAGGAGCTACTGGACTGGATTAGAGCTCTTGACACCTACTTCGATTATGAGGATATCGAAGAGGATAAGAAGGTCAGACATGCTGTCACACGCTTGAAAGGACATGCAACATTGTGGTGGGACGAGCTACAAGCTGACAGACGCTGCAAAGGCACGCAAAAGATAAAAAGCTGGGATCGAATGATTGCGAAGATGAAGGCCAAGTTCATCCCAAGGGACTATCAAAGTTCTCTGTTCAGGAGGATGTAGAACCTGAGACAGAAACTGATGACAGTGAAAGAATACACTGAAGAATTCTATCCGTTGAACATCAAAGCAGGTCATTGGGAGAGCGATGATGAGAAGTTTGCAAGATATCTGAATGGTCTGAGATACGACATTCAGGATGAATTAAGCATGGTTACCATCAGGACGGTGGATGATGCTTATCAGATGGCTCTGAAAGCCGAAGAAAAGCTGAGCCGTAAGCAAAGTCAGAGAGGAAGAGACAAAAGGCATCCCAGAGGCAAGGCAGTTTCCCAGGAGAAATACCAGAAGCCCAAGGAGGAATGGAAGAAACCTCAGGGTAAGACTGAGAGAGGTGGAACCTCACAACGAGGACAACAATATGTTGAACAAAGAGGACACCATAGAGAGAAAAAGGGAGATTATGCTGACGCAAACAATTTCCTCATACTAGAGGTAGGGGAAGAGGCCGAGGTGGAGTAATCACATGCTTCACATGTGGAAAGAATGGGCACAAGTCATTCGAGTGTCCAGAGAAAAAGAAGGATAATGGAGAAGCTCACTACACTGAAGCACAGAGGCGTGATGTTGAGAATGAAGACACAAAAGGTGGAAGGTCATTGATGATGTGTAAAGCTCTTTTGACACCTGGAAAGGAGGTGGAGGACTCAGCTCAAAGGACCAGACTGTTTAGGACAGCTTGAAAAACCAAGCACTGGGTACGCAAGGTTATTGTTGACAGTGGTAGCATAGATAATCTCGTTTCGACTGAGATGGTAGAGAAGTTGGAGCTTGATACAACTGATCACCCGAGTCCATACAAAGTTTCATGGCTACAGAAGGGACATCAGGTGAGTGTCACTAAACAGTGTTTAGTTGAATTCAAGATAGGTGGATATAATGATAAGGTCTTGTGTGATGTCATTCCCATGGATGTATGTCATTTATTGCTGGGTAGACCATGGCAATATGACAGAAATGTGGTTCATGATGGGAGGATGAACACATATAGTTTAGAGAAGGATGGGAGGACACATAGGTTGCTTCTGATAAAGGATAAGGAGGTGAAGACGGAAGTAAGCAACACAATACTTCTCATGAGTGGGAAGGAGCTTCTTACACAGATGGAGAAGAAGGAAGATCCACAATTCTTTGTGGTCAGAAAACCAAGGATTGTTCTCACTAGCACAAGGGTGGATGACTTACCAGATGAGATTCAGGAACTGCTGGGAGAGTTCGCTGATATCATAGTGGACAAATTACCTCATTTGTTGCCACCGATGAGGAGTGTGAGTCACCACATAGACCTCATACCAAGAGCTAGTTTTCCAAACAAAGCCACGTACAAGTTTATGCCGCAGGAAAATGAGGAGGTTAAGAGGCAGGTCCAGGAATTATTGGACAAAGGATTGGTCAGGGAAAGCTTGAGTCCGTGTGTTGTTCCGACAGTGCTCAGTCCAAAGAAAGGTGGAGGTTGGAGAATGTGCACTGACTCAAGAGAGATCAACAAGATAACCATCAGGTACAGGTTTCCACTGCCGAGAATGCATGATCTGATGGATTGCTTGAGTGGGGCAAGATTTTTTTCAAGGATAGCTTTGAAAAGCAGATATCATTAGATTCGCATCAGGGAGTGTGATGAATGGAAAACAACATTCAAGACAAACAAAGGATTGTATGAATGGTTAGTCATGCCATTTGGTTTGACAAATGCACCTAGCACATTCATGAGGCTCATGAATGAAGTCCTGAGGGAATTCATCGGGAAGTTCGTCATTGTGTATCTGGACGACATATTGATTTACAGTAAATCGAAGGCTGGACATCTGAAGCATTTGGCCATTTTGATGAGAAAACTACAGCAGGAGAAGTTGTTGATTGATATGAAGAAGTCCTCATTTATGAAGACATAGCTCATTTACTTGGGTTTTGTTATTTCAACAAATGAGTTGAAGATGGATCCGGACAAGGTGGAAGTGATTAAGAATTGGCCATCACCGAGGAATATTTTCGAGTTGAGGAGTTTCCATGGTTTGGCTAGTTTCTACTGAAAGTTCATCAGGAATTTTAGTGGAACTAGCGCAGCGATGATGGACACAGTGAAGAAGTGACATAAGTCTTTTCATTGGACAACAGAGGCTGAGAAGAGCTTCAATCTGTTGAAGCGGAAGATCACAGAACAACCAATTTTGGTGTTACCATATTTCCAGAAGACATTTCAGGTGAAGTGTGATGCAAGAGGATATGACATAGGAGCGGTCTTGAGTCAGGAAGATAGACTAGTTGCCTATTTCAGTGAGAAGCTGGATGAAGAAAAGATAAAATACTCCATGTATGATAAGGAATTTTATGATATCATACAGGCGTTGAAGAAGTGGAGGCATTACTTGATCCCAAAAGAATTTGTATTGTACAGTGATAATCATGCATTATAGTTTGTGATTCAACAGAAGAAGTTGTATCAGAAACATGCTAAATGGGTAGAGTATATGCAGAATTTCACGTTTGTGATTAAGGATATTTCGTGTACTGCTAACAAAGTGGCTGATGCTTTGAGCAGGAAGTGCTTGTTGCTGCAGGAATTTCGAGTCAAAACATTGGGTTTTGAAAATCTCAGGGACATGTACGCAAGAGATGCAGACTTCGGAGAAGCGTATGAAGCAGCTGAGAACCCAGTTCTTAGGGATAGGAGTCCATGAATAGACTACATGATCCAGGAGGGATTGTTGTTCAGAGGAAATCAACTGTGTATTCCGAATTGCTCCATGAGGGAGAACTTATTGAAGGAAAAACACATTGGTGGATTGGCAGGACATTTTGGCCATGACAAAACATTCCCAAAGTTGAGCTAATCATATTTTTGGCCAGGGATGCGAGCAGAGGTCAAGCGATTTGTTGACAAATGTAGAATTTTTGAGCATTCGAAGGCGAGAAAGAAGAATGTGGGTTTTTATCAGCCATTTCCCATACTAGAGAGACCATGGGAGGCGATCAGCATGGATTTTGCATTGGGTTTGCCGAGGACACAAAGAGGTGTTGATTCCATCTTTGTGGTCGTGGACAGGTTTTCTAAAATCGCACATTTTATTCCATGTCAGAAGACCAACGATGCGACTCACATCGCAAATCTGTTTTTCAAGGAGGTCATTCGACTTCATGGATTGTCGAAAAGCATAATTTAGGACAAAGACACAAAATTCATAGGGCATTTTTGGAGGACCTTATGGAAGAAGATAGGAACTAACTTGGCGTTTAGTTCATCTTATCATCCTCAGACGGATGGACATATAGAGGTGCTCAACATAAGTCTGGGATATTTACTGAGGAGCTTCGTGACAGAGCACCATAGCAGCTGGGATAACATATTTCCACAAGCAGAGTTTGCATACAACGACTTAGTGAACAAGAGCACATGAAAGAGTCCATTTCAGGTTGTGTATGGGATGCATCCGAGAGGAGTTTCTGAATTGCGAGATTCAGAACAGACTGTGACTAGCAGTGCTAGTGCAGAGGAATTCACTGAGGCGATGAAAGAACTTCACAGCAGGGTGAAGTAGCGATTGCTGGAATCAAACCAGGAATATAAGCGCAGAGCGGATCAGCATCGGAGACAACTTCAGTTCGAAGTTGGTGATCTGGTTCTGGCACACTTGAGGAAGTAAAGGTTCCCAAGGGCGACATACAATAAGCTGAAAATGAAGAAAATTGGGCCATGCAAGGTCTTGAGAAAGTTCAGAGAGAATGCTTATGAGATTGAGTTACCGTATGGCATCGGAATATCTTCGATATTTAATATTGTAGACTTATACCCATACAGGGTTGGAGAAGCAGAGACTGGAATTGAGGAGCCAGTAATTCAGTGGGTGAAGCAATTGCCAGTAGTGGAAAAGCCACAGATGGAATGCATATTGGACAAGCGAGTAGGTAGGAGGACCAGGAGAAAAGAATACTTCAAGTATCTGGTCAAGTGGAAGAATCAACCAATGGAAGATGCCAGCTGGGAAAGCGAAGAAGTAATACAAAAGCATGGACACACCGTGCAGAATCTCATGGAAAGGAGCCCATGAATGTTTTCAAGCCAAGGAGTATGATGCAGGAGCATCACCAATTCATCAATCGAGCCAGCGTGGAGCGGAAGACAGCTGGATAAGCCAGCACACATTTTGAAAATACTTTGGGATTGTTGCATGATCTTAAATGAGCCATTTAATAAATGGCACACTTCTATATTTTAATGGACCTTGAGTGGATAGCTCTCGTCCTTAGGTAGATGAGGCATTTAAGATCGTTAATGCTAGTAGGTAGGAATTTGATTGTAGATTTGATAGCTTTAGAATTCAAGAGGGAAAATGAATATATACACCCTCATTGTATCATTGTAACTTATTGAGAGCATTCAGGAGCAAGAAGAGAAGAGCAAGCAGAGAATTATATGAAGAACATTCCATGTATAGATATTGAATTAATAGAAGAAATCTTTGATTCAAATCCATGGTTATGTGTCTATTCTGTGTGTATTGATGTTATGCTCATGAATATTTGCTTCCTGTCATACATTTTCTTTTATATGCTATGTATGTGATTTCATGGTTGAATTGAAGTCTAAGAGGGTGAGTGAATGAGTTTCAATTGTTTCTCTAAGTGAGCCAGAGGATTCCTGCAAGGAGTGCAGTCGAATTGTCCGCAAGGAGTGCGTTGATAGAAGGGTTCACTTAGAGATAGCTTTTGTTCTCATTTCCTTGAAAGTGCAGATAGGCACAGTGCCGTGCAAGGAGTGCGCAGGCCAAGCGAGGTCTCAAAGTTGTGATTCTGAGCAAAGTATTGGAAGACTGCTGCTGTAGGAGCACGCAGGTTCGAAAGACTTCAACACTTAGACAAGGTTGAATATTTTCTGGAAGGATTCCATGCAAATTTCTTCTAAGGATTGAGCATTTCAAAGGAAGCTCAGGAGGAGTAGGCCTTCAAACTCATTGAAGGGTAAGTGCAGGGAAGTTGCTGTGGAAAGTCAGAGAGAAGCGTCACAGAGTGGCGAGCAGACAATGGGTCTCGTGGAGGGACATTTCTTCCTTTTCATGAAATTGTATAAGGGAGAACGGACAATCATAATCATTTGAGGAGATTAAGTGAAGTTTTGTGGGCCATTGGATCTTGTGGAGGTGCAAGGAGGTTACAGCGGGAGCGTTTAAAGGTTCTAAGCTCAAGAGGTAGAGCGTTGATACACGTCGGCCAGGACCGTTGTATTATTTGCGAGATCACCTATCCGGGTCTCGTGATAAAAGTGTCGAAAGAGTTGACACGGGAGTTGCAAAGTCGCGAGGTGCGATATCCCGATGGTGACGTAAGCCGTGTGGGACCAAAAGAGTGAGTGGAGGACAGGTGGCGGAGATCGGGAGATCTCGCGAACTCCAGGTTCACAAGGTAAGGACCCAAGCCTGGGGTACTCCGAATCACGAAGAAGTGAGGGCGCGAAGCAGCGAAGTGTGATAAGGTTGTATCGGCGTTTCGGTGTATCGGGTATCGAAATTTGGAAATCCAAGGCCTTGGCATAGCAAGTAGCGAAGTCACGATTGAGAAAAGTCCTGACAGACGAAGACCAAGTCAGCGTCGACTAAGGTATCAGGTCTCGGGGATCTGAGGGTGTAGCGCTCGACTGCTGAACTCGCGAAGTCGCGAGTGTCGATCCTCCGAAAAGAAGAAGAGAGGATCGCAGCCGAAGAAAGCCTGTGGGGTGCAGATTTCCCGATAGGGAAATAGAAGTACCGTTGAGTTCTTCGGGCCGTGAGGAAAGAAGGTTGTGAAGAGAGCGTTTGTACTCTAGGGGTGCGGTTGCCGTCAACTTCGAAGATAGGGCTAGTCACACAGAGAACAATATCAGGGTTCAAATAAAACCAAAGAGATGGCTTTGAGAGGGAGAGTTACAGTTACAGTTATTCATATTTGATTTGTTCAAGGAAAATTAATGCAATTCACTAACTTATCTAGAACAATGTAATAGATGGTCAAGGTGGGAAGTTCTATGTTCAATTTCTCCTTTTTTTTACTTTGATATTTGGACAGATAATATTATTTTTTTATGACAATATAATTTTTTAAGAATATATCACCAACCACTGTTAGTAAACAATTTGTGTAAAACTTATGTGTTTTAGTGAACCCGTTATCTTATATCAATTTAATCATAATTTTACTTTTTAGTAAATTTAATAAAAATATAATAAATTTAAACAAAAAAATTTAAAAACWGTTAAAAATAACTTTWWAAAAMAATTAAGAAATATTTGATAAAGGCATGGTACTAAAAACACACTTTACCACATAAAATAAGATAATTTGTCCAAATATCGAAGTAAAAAAAAAAAAGGACAAATTGAACATGGAACTTCCCACCTTTATCATCTAGCAATTTTTTCTAGGTAAGTTAGTGAATTGCAATAATTTTCAAATAGTTGTGAATGTAACCACATAAAATGAGATTATATATCCAAATATCAAAGTAAAAAAAAGAAGGAGAAATTGAACATAGAACTTCCCACCTTGGTCATCTATTAGATTGTTCTAGATAAATTAGTGAATTGCATTTGTTTTCCTCGAACAAATCAAATATGAAAAACTGTAAATGTAACTCTCCCTCTCCAAGCCATCTCTTTGGTTTTATTTGAACGGTTCTCTGTGTGACTAGCCCTAGCTTCGAAGTGAAGGGAACTATTTTGTGTGAAGTGGGTGGTATTTGCAGATAGAGAAATTTAACATGGAACTTCCCACCTTGATCATCTGTTTTCCTTGAATAAATCAAATATGAATAACTATGATTGTAACCACATAAAATAAGATAATTTGTCCAAATATTGTAGTAAAATAAAAAAGTAGAAATTGAACACGAAACTTCCCACCTTGATCATATATTAAATTTTTCGAGATAAATTAGTGAATTGCATTAATTTTCCTTGAACACATCAAATATGAATAATTTTGATTGTAACCACATAAAATAATATAATTTGTCCAAATATTGAATTAAAAAAAAAAACAAGAAGGAGAAATTGAACATGGAACTTCCCACCTTGATCATATATTAAATTTTGCATTAATTTTCCTTGAACAAATCAAATATGAATAACTGTGATTATAACCACATAAAATAAGATAATTTTTCCAAATATCGAAGTAAAAAAAAAAAAAAGGGAAATTAAACATGGAACTTTCCACCTTGATCATGGGTAAATTGTTTCACGTAAGTTACTGAATTGCATTAATTTTCCTCAAACAAATCAAATATGAATAAATGTGAATGTAACTCTCCACTCTTCAAGCTATCTCTTTGGTTTTATTTGAACGTGACATTGTTCTCTCTGTAACTGACCCTAGCTTTGAAGTGAAGGGAACTATTTTGTGTGAAGTGGGTGGTATTTGCAGATAGAGAAATTGTAAGCACTTTTGGTCAGCAATGAAAAGAACAACAAGCATGTCATCTCTGGGTTCAACTTCTAGCCTTGATATTGACCCTTCCATTAAGGGCACGACTTTAGAAAAAATTGTAGAAGGTCAATGTGCTGCAATGGACTTACAGTGGCCGATGGTTTTCTCAACGCCTAGCCATTTCCTACATCATTGTTTTCTATGCAAACGCAGATTAATGCTTGAACGGGATATTTACATGTACAAGTAAGAGTCTAGTACCAACACCCAGTTGAAGATTTTTTATTTCTAGTCCATTCTTTGGATTGATTTCAGTTTGGAGGTCTTATTAACCGTTGTTTTAAAAGTTTTTAGTTTTCTTCCAAAGATCTTGGGCTTTCTAGTATATTCTAGAATTGATTTTAGTTTGTAAATATTATAACCATTGTTTTAATTTTTTTTTATTTTACAGGGGAAACATTGCGTTCTGCAGCATTAAATGCAGGGACCAACAGATTCTTTCACATGAAACTGATGAAAAACGTCATAGGGCTGAAGAAAAACGTCATAGGGAAAGAGTTGACGCCCACAGGTCAACAGCAGCAGACAAGAAGTCCATATTCGAAATATGATAAAAATTTTGTTTCGCAAAAAATTTGTTTCCTAAAAATTTTGTTTAGTAAAAATTTTGTTGCGTAATTTTATTTTTTCCGATTGCACTAAGAGGAATGTGGACGCTTCTTACTGTTTCGGTTTGAATATCATAAAAATTTTGTTTTCGGAAAGTAGAGGCTTCTTACGGTTTCGTTTGATATTCAATCTATCATAAAAAATTTGTGGATATGGTTTTAATTATTGTTGCATATGTTGTATATGAATACTAACGTGATTCCCAAAGGGTAAGTGTAGAAAATCAAATCACCATGCTAATATTGATGTTCCTCACTCATGGCTCTAGAAAGTATTGAGGCTGCTAAGATTTTTAACTCATCTTGTCTCTTCATCTTTTTTCAAAGTTGAATTATTCTCACAAATTTGGCTGCATAATATTAGGATATTTTGGCATAACCTCCAAAAATAAAGGTATTTATTAGAATGATAAGATACGAATTATTTTTAAGAATAAGAAGAAATATAGTTGATATGTTAGGTTAGCATTCATTTTTGTTCATCTATTTTTTACTCTCAATTTGGGAATTAATTTGAAGTAGTGTAGATTTTTAGTTAACATTTTAAAAAATACTTTTATTTTGAGGGATTCACCGAATTTCTATATTTAAGGTTTGGTATTGCTATGAAGATGAAATGGAGTTTGAATCCCCTCTACATATAAATTGAATAGATTTTATATTATTTTATTTTAATGGATGCAATTTTCCTTTACAATTCTTTGTTATTCATTATCTTTATATTTATGTACTTTCATTTCTAACATTTTATATTTATGTACTTTGATTTCCAACATTACCATTTATATATATATGTTTGCATAATATGGGCTTTCATGGAATGAAATACATGGGAATATAACGTGCTAATATAAGTTTAAACAATCTTCTCAAAATTTTCAGTGTGAGTTAACCTTTTTTGAGATGTCCTTTTTCAAAAACATTTTTTTTATTATATATATATCATAAGTTTATTTAGCAAAATTTGTAATGTTATAACCATTAAAATAAGGATGATATTTTAATTCATGTCTATATTCATTTCCATGAAGACTTGTAATCCTTTCATGTACACATTTCACATTCCAAAATATGATTCAATGAATTGAGCACAT
>JZKD02S0000004.1:68917-78935 GCA_000966675.3 Picea glauca
TACTCACGGTCATTGTGATGGAGAGTCCACACCAATCTAGAAAAAGAAATTTGGACTGGTCACCAACAAATCTGCGTGAGCGTCCTTCAAAGAAATCTCGTCTCCCTTCTTCTCCACGGGGTCTTTCGTATTCTTCATCCTCTGATTCAGACGAATCTACTGCCAGTGCCACTTGCCTCTACAACTGACAGCTCCAGCAATACAGTTTATGATACCAGCAGCTTGCAAGGTAACGTGCAACTGGAGAAAACCGAGAAATCCGAGTCGACAGAAAAACAAGGGGATGAAGGAGACAATGATGATTGGGAAGAATTTCATCAACAAAGTCAAGCTTCATTTACATCCACTGATGAATATGATGAGCCTGAACAAGTATTTGATGGCAATCCGCTGATGAATATGATAAGCTTGAACAATTATTCGATGGCAAGGATAAGAATTCATACAAAATATTCTTTAAAGAGAGGGTCTTGTGTCCTTTATTCCTCATAATATATTTTTTGGACTAGGGAAATAAAATATATCTATAAAGAAGATAAATAAACATAATACCATTTATTTATATTTACAAGTTGATTATTAAATATAATATATACTATTTGATAAGAAATAGTATGAAGTTATTGTTTTTTAATAAATAATATATATTATATTTAATAATCAACATTTGAATATATAAAAATTAGCGTAGATTTATTTTAACTCTCTATTTACTATGGGATAGATTTCATTTTAACAAGTTTAAAGTGAAAAACTTAGGAAAGGTTTGTATCTTGAAGGATTTGATCACACTTTTGTTTAATGAATCAATATTGAAATCAAAATACACTATTGTTTAATGTGATATCATTATCATTGAAATTAATGCACCTTATTGTTTTAGGTTAAATTATTGTTAAAATGAATACAAGCATTTGATTATGCTAAAACATTTTTCATTGTCATATTGTTTTATATGTTATATCATTATCATTAAAATCAATGTCCGTATTGTATTATGTTATTTTATGCTCAATCATTTTTCATTGTATGATCACTTAAATCAATGCATATAGTTTTGCATTATTTCATCATTGAAACCAAAGCAACTAAATGCTCTAAATCATTTATCATTGTGTATTTATTGTAATGACTCCTTCGTTCAAGCGAAGAAGAAGGTGCAATTTTTTTTTTTTTTTTAAACCAGACAACAACAACGATTACAACTAAACAATACATATGTCGGACAACAACAACGATTACAACTAAACAATACATATGATAGTGAGATCCGTGCCCAACGAAAAGGCTATAGAAAACTAAGACTCCATGCACTGCCACAAGAGAAACTGGGTGAAACAAGCATAAAACAACAAGGAGAAAAGATTACCCGCCCGACACAGCATGAGCTCGCCTACAAGCAAAGGGACAACATCCCCATCCCGACACAACGATCTCGATGACCAGTTAACTAGGACCTTGATGGTGCACAACCAAGCGCATGAAGGCGTTACCACCAAAACACCAAACAACTACAACAAAGAACACCCACAATGGGTAGAACAGACCCCGACGAAGTTATCCCTCGCCTCTATCCCTTACGACATTCAATGATCCCCTCATGAGGAATCATGCTGTCCCATGGCGATAGGCACAACTATAACCTTGGTGTTACAAAGCCTATCTACACCAAAGACTCTAGATGAACCCAAATTTTTAGGAGCCGAGTTACTCATGAGAGAACTACACCCACACCCCAAGCACTAGATCGCAAGATGAGGTCGTTCAAAGAAAGTGCAAGCTAAGACACGGCTTCACCAACAACCCATTGATTCATCATGTCTAAACTAGTCAATAATTACCATCTATTTAACATTAATTATAATCTAATTAACAAGTCCTGAATATAAATTAATCATTAATTTACAATCAAATTTAACATTAAATACAATCATATTTAGCAAGTCTAAAATTACAATTTGTCAATAATTACAATCTAATTTGACAAATCAAATTTCAATCAATACTAAAACTATAAACTACAATTACAATCTAATTTGACAAGTCTAGTTTAATCAATGCTAAAACTAATGGACAAGTCTGGTCAAATTAAATTTAAAGGCTATAAAAAAAAACACAATGTGTGTAGCTTCACAAGTCACCTCACAATCTAAATAAAAAAAACAACCAAAACATATAATGTGTTTTAATCAAGGTTATACATTGGCTGCCAAACTAAAATCAGATTTCATGTAGATTGACAAGTCACCTGACAGTCTATTAAAAAAAATGACTTGAATATAATGCGTTTTAATCAAGGTTATACATTGGCTGTCAAATTAAAATCGGATTTTTTGTTTATTGACAAGTCACCTGACAATCTAATAAAATATGACCAAAAATATAATGTGTTTTAATCAATTATACATTGGATGTCAAAAACAGAATGAGTGTAGCTTGACAGGCCAGCTAGCAATCTAAACAAAATATGACCAAAAATATAATTCGTTTTAATTAATTATACATTGGTTGTCAAAAACATAATGTGTGTAACTCGACAGGTCACCTAGAAATCTAAAAAAAATCTGACCAGAAATGTAATGTGTTTTAATCAATTATACATTGGCTATAATAAACAGAATGCATGTAGCTTGATAGGTCACCTAGCAATCTAAACAAAATATGACCAGAATATAATGTGTTTTAATCAAGGTGAAATCAACTGACATGAAAGAGCATCGATATCGCAAGGCATTAAAAAAGGATATCAGGGCCGATAAGTTCACTTTCAATAATGTGTAAGGCACTCTACATAAAGTTACCGTATTTATGGTGTGGTATATGGGCGAAAGGCCTAGTAAAAGAAATGTAAAGCACTACCACTTAACATGCTACGTTATTTAGCTACGAGATAATCACGATTCATGTACTCGCTATTCTCAACCCAAAATTGCTATTCACACAAACATAATTTTCTAATCCATAATCTGGATCACATAATCGCTAATCTCATAGACTAAGATTGTCGTCTGATTGTTACGCAGAGAACCCCTAAGAAGGTGGAGTCAATGCTGTCATCAATCATATAATTGTTGTCAAGTTTAAATAGAATAACACAACATAATGAGAATATATAAGGTCATTGTCGTGCACAACTTTCCACCCAACCACATTAAATATATATCCCATTCATCACAGGGTATTTAAATTCACTGTAATACATTCGCAGCAATATAAAATTATTTAATTTAAATTTGAAATAATGCAGATCATTTAAATTCGCAGTAATATAATTCATAGTAATGTATATCTATGAGATTGAAGAGGCCATTTCAAAACGCATAGGTCCTTTCATAAAAATGTAAAGGAAAATTTCTTTAAAAATGTAGAGGACAATTCATTAAAAATTCATAGGAGACAATAAATCAACCAGGAACAATCAATAGGGGTAGACGACTGGACAACACATCCTTCGCTCATCATCCACGCACATAAAAGAAGGGAGTTATGATATATAGGTCTATTAACACCTAAGTGAAAACCATCAATCCGACACTTGGTCGACTTCTCAGGTGTGGACTGATGAGCTAGGGACGAGAGAGAAGTAAAAAGTGCAAACTCATCACAAATGAATAAAACGTACTGGACAGTCACAACTTCAAGGATCTAATGCCAAGGGAATCAAGTCAAACAACAAGCTTAAGGCTGTGGGAAAATTAAGCTCTCAAATAATATTTTAAGTCAAACATTTTATTTACCCAAATAAAAGTACAGAAATGAAAGTGCAAGGTAAATAATAATCTACCATGAGGATAAAACAAAATCATACCATAGCCCAAGTCGCCCTCTCTGAATCGTTGTCCTCCACGCTCCATGCAAATCGTGCTTACCGAACTATGAGACTTCACTTGTACCTCCTAGCCAACGCTAGGGGTACTCTTCTTCCCCCTTAGCCCTCTAAGCCACAAAGGGACCATGCACACCACCAGAAAATATCTAGCTCCAAGCATGCCTTGCAAGGCCGAGATACCACCACTCCTAAATTTCTACAGCGTAACGTTACACATCCCAGAAGATATCCATCATCCTCCTCCCTCTATATAAAATTTCTAAGTCATTTACTTTCCCAAATTCTCATTTAATTTATTGTTCAATAATTTAATTCATAAAAATCCTCCTCGTACATGTGTCACCCATCCCCTTCATTGCACCATAAATTAATTTCATTAATTAATTAATTACTCTTATTTCCCTCACCCACCTAAAATTATTCCTAGAATCGCTCATAGGTGTCCCCACATTCGCTTACACATTTTAATGACTTACCCTCTTACTAGTTTACTAGTTGAGTTTAATTTATAAAGTTCTTAAATGCTAGATACCTCACTAAGTTAGTCTTTCTTCTTTTTCCTTATGTTTCCCCTTTCTTTTTATGTTTCCCACTTTTTCCTAGCTTCTTAATTCTTTTAAATTTCCCTCTTTCCCTTTTCATTTAAAACTCAAATTGACAATTGTAGAAAATTATCTTTTTCCCCCTTTTCTCTTTAATTAATAAATTTTTAATTAGCATATGTAACAAAACAATTATTTCCCCTTTTTTCCCCTTTTTAAATTTTATCCCTCAAAAGATTTTTATAGATTAATTGAATTGATTACCCCCTTCTAGTCACATGATTACTAATGATTGTCATTATTATTTATTGATTTTTATTTTATTTTTATATAAATATTTTTCTTTTACCTCATGTATCACCTAGACCTAGATTTTAATTTTTGAGGTTGAGTAACATTTTATTAGGGAAATTGTTTTTAAATCTTTCTTATCACATTATTTATTATTATGCCATCTAGTTTTATTCATTTATTAAAAAAAAAATGATGTGCCCTTCAAGACGCACTAGGCCCTCCAAGGTTGCCACTCGCGTCATTTTGTTTCCCTTGCGCGACCCGTCGTTCAGGACACACTATATTCTCCAAGGGAGTCACTCGACTCTTTCTATTTTTCTTGTGCGACGTGCCCTTCGGGATGCACTACATGCTCCAAGGGAGCCACTCGCCTCTTTACTGACTTGGTAGACATCAAAACCCCTAGATTCAATACTTCGCCACATGATATTTTGGTAGAGTAAGGGCTACTAAGGAATAAGGCCCCTACCTGATTCCTCGCACCTTAGAATCATCATGAACGACTGTCACAATCGGTGCTCATGGCATCGTGGGTCTTCTCAAACTAGGTAATCATTAACTTATAGCTCGATCCATAGTGGGAGTGCTAGTAGGCTGTGTCAGGGTTGTTGTCCACACCTCACCCTCAACTCCTCTATTTATCGTGCATGACCCCTGTACTCCACATGTGATTTTGTTCGGCAAGAAATCATGAGCCTGCAGCATCAATGAATCATGTTATAAATAGTATCCATAATCACATCATCTAATCATATGCACAAATTTCATATATACAACAATCAAACCCCCAATAGTCCACTCACTGACTCTATCGAGAGTCTAAGGGGTTTCATCGATGCCTCTGTATCCTTGAGGTCCAAATTCCTGCACACTTAGGAAAACTGTGTCAATAGCACCTGTCTATGTCAATACAAAAAAATAACATGTCATCAATCATAACGCCTCATAATCATAATCAAATGCCCAATATTATAATAATCTAAATCACTTGCAAGCAAGTTTCCTCAAAGAATAAGTTCGATCAATGTGTGCAAGAGCGGGATGTTATATACACACCCTCAAGTTTATAGTATATCAGTGTCGAAATAATATGTATCATAGTGTCATAAGTCTATCTATCAAACAAAAATAGAAATTGTTGGCGCATATCATATGCGTCCTCCCAGGTCGCCGAGTGAGGACTATATTGTTCCACTAGACCTTGATCTATTCTACCATTCAACGTCGTAACTTTCGAATGCGATGATCCAGGATGTGGATCAGCTCAGTCATGAGTGCCCCCTCTTCTGATACCTGCAAGGAACTCATGTCAATAACATGTATAGGATCACTAATATAATGTCTCAAAACATATACGTTAAAAACATCGTGCATATGTCTCAAAGAATCATGCAAGGCTAGTCGAGAGGGCACGAGCCCCTTCCTCTCCACAATATCGAAGCGTCACACAAACTTAGGGGAGATTTTAGCTCCCTTTACAAACTTGATCGAACTCTTATGCGGTTTTATCCACAAGAAGACTCTATCACCAACTTCGTAACTACAGTCGACATGGTGCATATTGACATAACTCTTATGTTGATCCTACGCTTCTTTAATCCTTTGTGTTATTGTTTTCATTATCTGTTCCATTGCTTGAATTGATTCTAGTCACACCAGGACCCTATCCTCAAGTTGATCCCAACTCAAAGGCATATGAAATGGTTTCCCATAAAGAAACTCTAAAGGTGTCATCTTAATGGTGCATTGGTAACTGTTGTTTTAAGAAAATTCCAATAGTGTCAAGAATCCTTCCCAATTCTTTTGTTGGTCTATCACGTACATGCGCAACACGTCCTCCAAGGTCTGGTTTATTCGTTCGGTTTTCTCATCAGTCTCCAAATGATACGTGGTACTGAATTTAAGTTGGGTTCCCAAGGCCTCTTGGAAACTATTCCAAAATCTTCCAGTAAACATCGATTTCCGATCAGTAATCCTCTTAGGCAAGCCATCTAGCCTAACAATATCACTGATGAAAACTCTAGATATTTCAGGTGCCTGATACATGGTACACATAGGAATAAAATTATATCTCTTTGTTAGAGTGTTGACTACTACGAAAATCGAGTTGTGTCTCCTTGCCATCAGTGGAAATCCAACGATTAAATCCATCAAAATAACCCCCCATTTTGATTCTCGAGTAGCATGTGGTTGTAGTAATCCTGTTGGATGTCTATGTTCAACCTTTACCTGTAGACATTCTAGACATCTGGATACATATTTGACTAAGTCTACCTTCATTCCTTTCCAAAAGAATAAGGGTTTAAGGTTCACCCTCATCTTCATGAATCCCAGGTGAGCCATGTATACTGCTCTATGAGCCTTGTTAAATATCAAGTTCCTGAACTCATAATTCAGTGGTATGTAAATCCGATTTTTAAATCTCAATAATCCATCCTCGTCGAACATAAATCCTTCAAATATTGGTACCATCATTTTGTTTTTTCCGATAAAATCCTCTATCTCTTTGTACTAGACATCATCACGTTGTAAGGTTAGAATATTTTCACGTAGATTCCTCTGAAGAGGCAACATCAAAAAGATGCATGGTCTCCGACTCAATTCATCTGCCACTTGGTTCATTGTTCCTTTTATGTAAAAAATATTGAAATCGTACTCGCTAAGAAGTTCCGACCAATGTCGTTGTCATGCGTTTAGGTTGCTTTGTGTAAATATGTGTTGTAGTCCGCAATGGTTCATCTTTAGTTCAAATTTTCATCCAAACCTTCATAGCATAAACAATCGCTAACAACTCCAAATCGTGTGTCGCATAGTTTTCCTCATGCCTTCTCAGTTTCCTCAAGATGTAAGATATCACTTGACCGTCTTACATCAAGATTCTGCCTAACCCCTCCTTGGGTGCATGAGTGCATACCAAGAAGTCCACGTCCATGTCAGGGACCTTTAGTATCAGTGTCATTGTCAACAACTCCTTGAGCATCCAAAATTCTTCCGTGCATTTCTCGGTCCAAGCAAACTTCTTGTTCTTCTTCTGCAATTCCATGATCGGATTTTCTATACTCAAAAAGCCCTCGACGATCCCTCGATAGTATCCTGCTAAACCCATGAAGCTATGAACTTTCAGGACATTCATCGGCGCAGGTAATTCCATAATAGCCTCGACCCTTGTTGGATCCCCGACTATACTTTCGTCGGAGATGACGTGCCTCAAGTAGTGAATCCTCGATTGATAAAACAAGCATTTGGACAACTTCCCATACATTTTATTCTCTTGTAGACACTGTAGTACCAAGTGCTTGTCATGCTCCTCCATCATCCGAGAGTAAATGAAAATATCATTAATGAATACTTGGACGAACTTGTCCAAGTACTCGTGGAACACCCCGTTCATCAAACTCATAAATACCCCTTGGGTGTTTGTCAATACAAACGGTAAAATAGTAAACTTATAATGCCCAAACCTCATCTTAACGGTAGCCTTAGGGACGTCATCCTCCTTGATCTGTAACTGGTGATACCCTGAATGAAAATCGATCTTTGAGAACACCATTGACCCCTTCATCTGATCGAACCTATCATCAATCCTCGACAACGAATATTGATTCTTGATCGTTTCCTTGTTCAATTGATAGTAGTCAATGCAGAACCTCCATTACCCATCCTTCTTTCATACGAAAATAATAGGTGCACCCCATGGTGACAAACTCAGATGTATCATTCCCAAGTCTAGCAATTCCTTCAGTTGCATTCTCAACTCCTGTAACTCTAGAGTTGACATTTGAAAAGGCATTCTAGCTATAGGTCCAGTCCCCAGTTTTAGGTCTATGGTAAACTCCAATTCCCTCTCCAGCAGAATCTTGTGTAACTCCTCCAGAAAGATGTCTGTAAACTCTCTCACCACTGGTAGGTGTTCTAGACCTTCAGATACTCACTTCTGATTTAACGCAAGGATTATATAAAGCTTACATCCCTTCTGCATGCTCTTACGTAGTTGCAAGGAAGAGATGAACCTAGGGGAAACTCCCTGGTTTCATCCTACAATCACTCGTCTTTGTCCCTCTTCATCAACCAAGCTCAATAGTTTTGTCTTACAGTTGAGTATCGCCTCATGTGATTCCAACTAGTCCATACTGATCACAACGTCATAAGATCTTAATATCATGACGTAGAGGTGACAAACTCTCCCAAGTTAAGGGTACAACTCGTAACCTTTCCTCCAACCTTTGGTTTGGCTCTTGAAGACATCTCTATGAAGCTAAACTCATCCTTTTCGACTGCCTTTACCTTAATCCTTTTTAGCATTGTATCAAAAATGAAACTCTCGGTAGCACCAGGATCTATCAAAATACAAAGGGTCTCGTCAATGATGGTACCTGATGTATCGAGTACAGTCGACTGGTGTTCTGCCTAGTGGTTATTCACCACTACATGAATCCGATGGCCCTTGCCCAAATCTCCCATGGTAGTGGGTCCGGATGATCCAAACGCTCTAGTCATCTCCTCTCGGTAGTCACGCTGGTAGTGTGGCTCCCTAGACATTCAACACCCCTTCTTTGATCCAGTACTCCGGGTACCTGAAGTAGAAGATGATGGCTCACCGACCTGAAATCCTAGTTTGCTCTGTTTAACACACCTAAATTGCTACTACTATGGTCGATGCTAATGTTGATGTTGTGGTTCGTGATAAGGTGTCCGCAACTGAGGTGTTGGTCACTGAAGTGTAGTGAAAGTCGATCCTCTCTATCCAGGCATATGTTGGGCTGGTGTCTGGTGCTGCCACACACTAGATGAAACCTTCCCTGTCGGTCTCGCTGGAGTCCTACTGTGACCCTCACTGATAATCTCCTCCTCTGTTATGAGGGCCTTCTAGACGACATCATGCAAGGTTCGAGGCATCAAAATCATAACCTTTGTAAGTATGCTTCCATTAAGGTCGAACACAAACTTGTTGACCTTAATTTCATCAGTATTAAGATGCGAAGCATATAGAAGAAACTTCATAAAACGAGTCTCATACTCGGGCACCGTAAAACCTCCCTATCGTAAGGTGTCGAACTCATCTAAGGCACCAAAGAACTCGAGAAATTTGACTTTCTCGAGTTTGCAGTGAATGCTACCAGTACCAACTAGAACGCACAGTGGACCCTCATGGGGTGTCAGTGCCCTGGCCTCAACTCTGTCCAAACAGATGATCAATGCCTCATACATCCACTAGAAATACCTCATCATCCCAACCACATCTGTAACATCCCGCTCTGGCGCACATACCAAACTTATTCTTTGAGGACACTTGCCCGCAAGTGATCTGGATTTATATGATGATAAAACTTTTCTTTCATTATGATGCTTTGAG
>JZKD02S0000004.1:118313-159971 GCA_000966675.3 Picea glauca
TAATATTGATGTTCCTCACTCATGGCTCTAGAAAATATTGATGGCTGCTAAGATTTTTAACTCATCTTGTCCCTTCATCTTTTCTCAAAGTTGAATTATTCTGACAAATTTGGCTGCATAATATTAGGATATTTTGGTAAGAATGATAAGATAAGAATTATTTTGAAGAATAAGAAGAAACATAGTTGATATGTTAGGTTAGCATTCATTTTTGTTCATGTATTTTTTATTCTCAATTTGCTAATTAATTTGAAGTAGTGTAGATTTTTAGTTAACATTTTAAAGAGTACTTTTATTTTGAGGGATTCACGGAATTTCTATATTTAAGTTTCGTATTGCTATGAAGATGAAATGGAGTTTGAATCCCCTCTACATATAAATTGAAATTTTTTTATATTATTTTATTTTAATGGATGCAATTTTCCTTTGCAATTCTTTGTTATTCATTATCTTTATATTTATGTACTTTCATTTCTAACATTTTATATTTATGTACTTTGATTTCCAACATTACCATTTATATATATGTTTTCATAATATGGGATTTCTTGGAATGAAATGTATGGGAATATAACGTGCTAATATAAGTTTAAACAATCTTCTCAAAATTTTCAGTGCCATTTAACCTTTTTTGAGATGTCGTTTTTGAAAAACATTTTTTTTATTATATATATATATATATATATATATATATATATAAACAAATGTAATTAATATATATATATATATATATATATATATATCATAAGTTTATTTAGCAAAATTTGTAATGTTATAACCATAAACATTAAAATAAGGATAATATCTTAATTCATGTCTATATTCATTTCCATGAAGACTTGTAGTCTTTTCATGTACACATTTCACATTCCAAAATATGATTCAATGAATTGAGCACATTGAGCTATATTTAGACACAAGTACAAATATTTTATCATATTGTTGTCCAAAAAGTGTGTTTTTTAGGAGAGACTCACCTTTCAACTATAGACACCCATTGTAGATACCACCACCATACCAAAAATATGATTCCACCAAGGACAAGGACCACCTATAGGGTCTAGTTTCTATGTATCCCTCTCAAAGCAGATGAATTAGCAAAAACTAGACAATTTCCATGAATTCTCTTGATGCAGAGACTTCTAAGCATCCCAACAAGATATCATTAAAGCATGGATCTCTTCCTTTCCTCCAATAATGACACCAAATCATGCATTTCCCTTGTATACAACTTAATACCTTGGGAAATCCATCCCAACAAGTGCAACAATGTAGGAAAGAAGAGTCCAAGCCACTAAGTCTATGGTCTAATATACTTTGGTTTAGATACAATGTAACTATTATCTCTCTCTAGATTCTTTGGGGCTATCACTTCCTTGCTCAACATATATTCTTTACCCTTTGATATCATCATAGAGATGAGGTTGTACTAGTTGTTATCATTCTCTATCCCTTCTTCTCATTGCAGCCATGGATTCCTTCTCATTAACCAACAGAGAAATAGTGTAACTTAATATGATCCTACACAATCTCAAGAACATATGATAGGTATAGGTTATATGTCCATGTGGTCATGGAATATCATTCAACTTCTTAGTAGGATAATCAAGAGAATAATACTCCCCCAATTCAAAAATAACTTATACACTTTTGAGGTTGACATGCTAGTACATGTCTTTTTCCATAATACATAATAATTCTTTTAGACACAAATGAAAGTGGTTTTAAGTTTATGAGATGGCACATGGAAAATAAATGTTTCCCCATGGGTTTCCCTTTCCTCTTCCCCAATTATGGAATCAACTCTATTTGTGCTCCTTGAAGCTATCAACTCTATGTGTGGTCCTTGAAGATGTTGCCATGGTAATGATTTTGCAGATTCTCCATTGGAAAATGTTTCGGGACAAATTGTGCATATTACCATATCCCCGTTTTCCTTTTTTTTTGACAAATTTTAACTTCAGGAATCGTATCTACTATTGTACGAGCACTACTACTTATTGCCTCCATCGCACTATTTGTTTCATCTTCCACTGTATCACTACTATTTGTTCCATCTTCCTCTATATCACTAATTAGTTCCCTTTTCTTTATAGTATTATTATTTACTACTTCTTCAACAAGGAAACTTGGGTGGTCATGTTAATATAAAATAGAATTGAAAAATATCCTATCCATTAAACCATACGTATTAAAAATTTGATGACTGATGCAGGAGCATCGCCCACATCAAGCGAGCCAGTGCGAGAGCAGAAGACAACTGGACAAGCCAGCGAATTTCTTTTTGAATTTCACCTTGATATGGTTGCGCCAAACATTAATGGTTAGAGTTAATGAAGCGCACTTTGTATATTGTAACTGACCTTGAGTGGATAAGCTCACGTCCTTAGGTAGATGAGGAATTTAATAGACTTAATGTTGTTAGATAGGAAATTTAATTATAGATTTGATAGTTTAGGAGTTCGAGAGGGAGAAGGGAATATAGACACCCTCCTTTGTAAATTGTATTATGATTCATTCATCTAGGAGAAAGAAGAGAAGAGAAGAACATAGAATTGTATGAAGAACACCCATGTACAAAGATTGAATTAATAAGAGAAGGCTTTGATTCAATTCCATGGTTATGTGTTATTTCTTTGTGTGTTGATGTTATGCTCATAAGTATTTTCTTCCTATCATACATTTTATTTTATATGATTTGTATGTGATTTCATGGTTGAATTGAAGTCTGAAGGAGAGGTTGAATGAGTTTCAATTGTTTCTCTAAGTGAGCCAGAGAATTCCTGCAAGGAGTGCAGTTGAATTTGTCCGCAAGGAGTGCGTGACTGTAGGGTTTACTTAGAGATAGCTTTTGTTTCCATTCCTCTCAGAAGTGCAGATTAGACACCAAAGCCATGCAAGGCATGCGCATGTTAGACGAAGACTAAGAGTTTCGATTCTGAGCAAAGAGCTGAAGGATTTCTGCTGCAGAAGTGCGGAGGATCAAAGACTTCATCACTTAGTCGTGATTGAAGACTTGCCGCAAACGGTGTGCGCAAGGAGTTTTCCTGAGGGATTTGAAGTCATCGAAGCTCAGGAGGGTAGGAGTGTCGATTGGAATCACGGAGAGTGTGACTCTATGCGTGGACCGGGCATATCGGTGTTTCGCGTGGAAGCGATTGGAACTTGATAGCGTAGATCGCGAAGTGCGAATTTCCGAGGAATTTCATAGATCACGAGGACCATGAGAGTGGGGACGTGGCAGGTGATCTTGGGACATCGGGTCTCAAAAGTTGAAGGGCTAAGAGATTGGTCTCGCAAGTGGAGAGAACGCGAAAGAGCAAGGTCGTGAGATCGACACCTGGACACATCGCGTATCGGCGGTTGGAACCGTAAGTGTTGATCATCGTGAATCGCGTTGTCACGATATAATGAAGTTCTGATGGAAGAGTAAAGGAAGTCAATGATTGACCGAGCTCTAGGGTCTCAAATATCCGAGAGTTCAGGATTCAAATTTGAACTCGCGAAGGCGCGAAGTTCCAATTCTCCGAGTGCAGAGAGGGGGATTGAGTAAGGAAGAATCTGGGGGTAGATGTTTCGATAGGAAGACAGAAGGGTATTGTACTCTTCGGGTTGAGAGAAGAGAAGGTCCTGGTGTAGGAAACTATGCTACGGGGAGTGTGGGTTGCGTCAAAGTGGTATCAGAGCCGGGATATCTTGTCTGTATATTTCAGGCAAGAGGAGTGGAGAAGAGGAAATCACTCTGATACACACAACTTGCGTCAGAGTGGTATTAGAGAGGGAATATCTTTTCTTTCTGTAACAGAGAAGAGGAATTTATCATGTCGCCCAGAAGATAAAGGAAGTCACCTGGTCCAGAAGACAGGGATGCATGAAGGAGAGGTAGGCCAATAGGGAATCCAGAAATGGATCGCCAAATGAGAGATCTCCGAGCAAGACTCGAGGAGATGGAGACTGCGCAGAGACGCGGAGTTCGTGCTGGGGATCTTAGCGATTCTGAGGTTGAAGAGGAAGCTGGACATGCAAAAGAAGTCATAGAAGAGGATGCATCGACCAAGCGTGATCAAATCCATCGCCAGAATGGGTGCGAAGGCAAAAATGGATATTCCAGTCTACGAGGGGAGCCTGGATGCAGAAGAGTTGTTGGATTGGATCCGAGCTCTTGACACATACCTCGATTATGAAGATGTGGAAGAAGATAAGAAGGTCAGACATGCTATCACCCGGTTGAAGGGGCATGCAGCATTATGGTGGGACGAGCTACAGGAAGATAGATGTTCCAAGGGAAAATAGAAGATCAAGAGCTGGGACAGGATGATCGCGAAGATGAAAGCGAAATTCATCCCGAGAGACTATCAAATCACACTGTTGAGGCAGATGTAGAACCTGGGACAGAAATTGATGACGGTGAAGGAGTACACTGAGGAATTTTATAAACTCAATATCAGGGCAGGTCATCGGGAGAGCGATGATGAGAAGGTGACGAGATACCTGAATGGTCATGGTAACCATCCGAACATGGTAACCATCCAGGATGAATTGAGCATGGTAACCATACGAACAGTTGAGGATGCATATCAGATGGATCTGAAAGCCGAGGAGAAGTTGAGCTGAAAGCAAGGTCAGCGAGGGCGAGGCAGAAGTCAGCCCAGAGGCAAGGCAGTTGCCCAGGAGAAATACCAGAAGCCCAAGGAGGAATGGCAGAAACCTGAGGGTAAGATTGAAAGAGGTGGAACCTCATAACGAGGACAACCACAGGTTGAACAGAGAAGACAACAGAATGATCAGAGAGGAGATTTTGCTGATGAAAACACTTTTCCTCGTACTAGAGGTCAAGGTAGAGGAAGAGGTGGAGTGATCACATGTTTTACATGTGGGAAGAATGGGCACAAGTCATTCGAGTGTCCAGAGAAGAAGAAGGAATCGGGAGAAGCTCACATCACAGAAGCACAGGGGCGTGATGCTGAGAACGAAGATGCAGACAGCGGAAGATCGCTTGGGATGCATAAAGTTCTCTTAACACCGGAGAAGGAGGTGGAGAACACGGCTCAGAGGAGCCAACTGTTCAGGAAAGCTTGCACAACCAAGAACAGAATGTGTAAGGTCATCGTGGACAGCGGAAGCACAGACAATCTCGTTTCAGCCGAGATGGTGGAAAAACTGGAGTTGGAGACGACCAATCACCTGAGTCCATATAAGGTTTCGTGGCTGCAGAAGGGACATCAGGTGAGTGTTACTAAACAATGTTTGGTCGAATTCAAAATAGGTGGATATAATGATAAAATTCTGTGTGATTTTATTCCCATGGATGTATGTCATTTATTGCTGGGAAGACCATGGCAATATGACAGAAATGTGGTTCATGATGGAAGAATGAACACATATACCTTAGAGAAGGATGGGAGAACATACAGATTGCTTCCGATAAAGGATAAAGAAGTGAAACCGGAAGTAAGCAACATGATACTTCTCATGAGTGGGAAGGAACTTCTCAATGAGATGGAGAAGAAGGAAGATCCACAATTCTTTATGGTCAGGAAGCCGAGAATTGTCTTGACTAGCACAAGAGTGGATGACTTTCTAGATGAGATTCAGGAACTGTTGGAAGAGTTCGTTGACATCATCGTGGACAAATTACCTCATTCGTTGCCACCGATGAGGAGTGTGAGTCACCACATAGACCTCATACCTGGAGCGAGTTTGCCGAACAAGGCTGCATATAGGTTGATGCCGCAGGAAAATGAGGAGGTGAAAAGGCAGGTACAGGATCTGCTAGATAAAGGATTAGTCAGGGAGAGCCCGAGTCCGTGTGTTGTTCCAATAGTACTAAGTCCAAATAAGGATGGAGGCTGGAGATTGTGTATAGACTCCAGAGTGATTAATAAAATCACCATCAGTTACAGGTTTCCACTGACGAGAATGGATGATCTGATGGATTGCCTGAGTGGGGCAAATTACTTTTCAAAGATTGATTTGAAGAGAGGATATCACCAAATTCGCATGAGAGAGGGTGATGAATGGAAGACAGCATTCAAAACAAACGAAGGTTTGTACGAATGGCTGGTCATGCCATTTGGTTTGATAAACGCGTCGAGCACATTTATGAGGCTGATGAATGAAGTCCTGAAGGAATTCATCGGAAAATTTGTAGTCGTATATCTGGATGATATATTGATCTACAGTAAGACAAAGGATGAACATTTGAAGCATTTGGCCATTTTGATGAGAAGACTGCAGCAGGAGAAGTTGTTGATCAATATGAAAAAGTGTTCCTTCATGCAGACATAACTCATTTATTTGGGTTTTGTAATATCGGCGAATGAATTGAAGATGGATCCGAGTAAAGTGGATGTGATCAAGAATTGGCCATCACCCAGAAATGTTTTCGAGGTGAGAAGTTTCCATGGTTTGGCTAGTTTCTACAGGAAGTTCATCGGGAATTTTAGTGGGATTAGCGCAGCAATGATGGACACCGTGAAAAAATGACATAAAGTTTTTCATTGGACAACAAAGGCTGAGAGGAGCTTCAATCTGTTGAAGCGGAAGATCACAGAGCAACCAGTGTTGGTGTTGTCATATTTCCAGAAGACATTTCAGGTGAAATGTGATGCCAGTGGATATGCCATAGGAGCGGTCTTGAGTCAGGATGACAGGCCAGTTGCATATTTCAGTGAGAAGCTGGATGAAGCGAAGATGAAATACTCCACGTATGATAAAGAGTTTTATGCCATCATACAGGCACTAAAGAAGTGGAGGCATTACTTGATTCCGAAGGAATTTGTATTGTACAATGATAATCATGCATTGCAGTTTGTGAGTCAACAGGATAAGTTGAACCAGAAGCATGCAAAATGGGTAGAGTACATGCAAAATTTCACATTTGTGATTAAACACATTTCAGGAACTGCTAACAAAGTGGCTGATGCTTTGAGCAAGAAATGTTTGTTGCTGCAGGAGTTTAGAGTCAAGACATTGGGTTTTGAAAATCTGAAGGACATGTACGCAGGAGACGCAGATTTTGCAGAAGCGTATGAAGTAGCTGAGAATCTAGTTCTCAGAGATCGGAGCCCATGGATGGATTACATGATTCAGAATGGACTGTTGTTTAAAGGCAACCAGTTATGCATTCCGAATTGCTCCATGAGGGAGAACCTGCTAAAGGAGAAGCACAGTGGTGGATTAGCAGGGCACTTTGGCCATGACAAAACATTTGCGAAGTTGAGCGAATCATATTTTTGGCCAGGCATGCGAGCAGATGTCAAGAGGTTTGTTGACAGGTGTCGGATTTGTCAACATTCGAAGGGCAGAAAGCAGAACGCTGGTTTTTATCAGCCATTGCCCATACCCGAGAGACCATGGGAGGCGATCAGCATGGATTTTGTATTGGGCTTACCGAGGACACAAAGAGGTGTTGATTCCATCTTTGTGGTGGTAGACAAGTTTTCGAAGATGGCACGTTTTATTCCGTGTCAGAAGACCAGTGATGAGACCCACATCGCAAACTTGTTTTTCAAAGAGGTTGTTAGGCTCCATGGATTACCAAGAAGCATAGTCTCGGACAGGGATACGAAATTCATAAGTCATTTTTGGAGGACGCTATGGAAGAAGCTAGGAACTAATTTGGCGTTTAGTTCTTCTTATAATCCGCAGACAGATGGACAGACCGAGGTGGTCAATAGAGGTCTTGGAGACTTTTTGAGGAGCTTGGTGACAGAGCACCATAGCAGCTGGGACAACATATTGCTGCAGGCAGAGTTTGCATACAACGATTCGGTGAATCGGAGTACATGCAAAAGTCCATTTCAGATTGTGTATGAGACACAACCGAGGGGAGTTTCTGAACTCAGGGAGTCAGAACAAATTGCGACTAGCAGCACGAGCGCAGAAGAATTCGCTGAGGCAATGGAAGAACTTCACACGAAGGTGAAGCAGCGACTGCAGAAGTCCAATCAAGAATACAAACGCAGAGCAGATCAACATCGGAGACAACTTTAGTTTGAAGTTGGGGATATTGTTCTGGCACACATGAGGAAAGAAATGTTCCCAATGGGAACATATAATAAACTGAAGATGAAGAAGATTGGGCCATGCAAAATCCTGAAGAAATTTGGGGAGAATGCATATGAAATTGAGCTGCCGGATGGCATCGGGATATCTCCGATATTTAATGTTTCGGATTTATACCCATACAGGGCTAGAGAAGCAGAGACTGGAACTATGGAACCAGTGGTCCAGTGGAAGAAGCAATTACCAGTTGCAGAAAAGCCGTAGATGGAGTGCATACTGGACAAGTGAGTGGGTAAGAAGACTAGGCGTAAGCAGTATTTTGAGTATCTGGTCAAATGGAAGAATCACCCAGTGGAGGATGCTAGCTGGGAGAATGAAGTAATGATACAGGAGCATGGACAAACCATGCAAGAGCTCATGGACAGGAGCCCATGAAATTTTTCAAGCCAGGGAGTATGATGCAGGAGCATCGCCCACATCAAGCGAGCCAGCGCGAGAGCAGAGACAAGCCAGCGAATTTCTTTTTGAATTTCACCTTGATATGGTTGCGCCAAACATTAATGGTTAGAGGTAATGAAGCGCACTTTGTATACTGTAATGGACCTTAGGTAGATGAGGCATTTAATAGACTTAATGTTGTTAGATAGGAAATTTAATTATAGATTTGATAGTTTAGGAGTTCGAGAGGGAGAAGGGAATATAGACACCCTCCTTTGTAAATTGTATTATGATTCATTCATCCAGGAGCAAGAACAGAAGAGAAGAACAGAGAATTGTATGAAGAACACCCATGTACAGAGATTGAATTAATAGGAGAAGGCTTTGATTCAATTCCATGGTTATGTGTTATTTCTTTGTGTGTTGATGTTATGCTCATAAGTATTTGTTTCCTGTCATACATTTGCTTTTATATTCTGTGTATGTGATTTCATGGTTGAATTGAAGTCTGAAGGAGAGGTTGAATGAGTTTCAATTGTTTCTCTAAGTGAGCCAGAGAATTCCTGCAAGGAGTGCTGCAGGGTTTACTTAGAAATAGCTTTTGTTTCCATTCCTCTCAGAAGTGCAGATTAGGCACCGAAGCCTTGCAAGGCGTGCGTAGGTTAGACGAAGACTCAAAGTTGCGATTTTGAGCAAAGAGATGAAAGATTTCTGCTGCAGAAGTGCGCAGGAAGAAAGACTTCATCACTTAATCGTGATTGAAGACTTGCCGCAAAAGGTGTGCGCAAGGATTTTTCCTAAGAGATTTGAAGTCATCGAAGCTCAGGAGGGTAGGAGTGTCGATGAGAATCACAGAGAGTGTGACTCTATGCGTGGACCGGGCATATCGGTGTTTCGCATGGAAGCGATTGGAACTTGATAGCGTAGATCGCGAAGTGCGAATTCTTGAGGAATTTCGTAGATCACGAGGACCACGAGAGTGGGGACGTGGCAGGTGATCTTGGGACATCGGGTCTCTGAAGTTGAAGGGCTAAGAGATTGGTCTCGCAAGTGGCGAGAACGCGAAAGAGCAAGGTCGTGAGATCGGCACCTCGACACATCGCATATCGGCGGTTGGAACCGTAAGTGTTGATCGTCGTGAATCGCGACGTCGCGATATAACGGCGGAGTAAAGGAAGTCAACGATTGACCGACCTCTCGGGTCTCGGAGATCCGAGAGTCCACGATTCAAATTTGAACTCGCGAAGGCATGAAGTTCCGATCCTCCGAGTGCAGAGAGGGGGATCGAGTAAGGAAGAATCTGTGGGTAGATCTGAAGGGTATTGTACTCTTCGGGCCTAGAGAAGAGAAGGTCTGGTGTAGGCGACCGTGCTATGGGGAGTGCCGGTTGCATCAATGACTAACTAAAATCTGCTGTAATTGTAAATACCAAAAACATAATCACATAAAATATAAAAGACACAAAGATTATGTGGTTCACTCAATCATTGGGCTACCTTTACATAGGTTCACATAGGTATCAGTTGTCTTATTATTCAAATTTTGGAGATTACATAAATAATGAGCATAATTAGATTAGTTACATAACTATTTTTTAAACTTGTACGTTCATACCAAATTGATAAACTTAGTTGAACAAACTACTATAAAATAGGCTCCACAAAATCTACTCATATCTACCAAATCTAATAAATTGATTTACATATTCAACAAAATCTATTTAAATGACTAGCTAAAATCTATTTAACAGGATCAACCACTGTCCTTGAAAGTGAAAATAAACTGCAGTGCATTTATTTCACTACTATATATGATTTGGCGACTGCAGAGTAGGCTGAGCATCAAGCTTATCTTCAACGGTTACATCAATGCCAAAAGGTTATTCATCCCTTTATTTCTATAGTATATATAAGAAAGTGAACTTACCTGTCCGTTTGAGGGGCGATGCTGTCATTCCAAATATTTTTGGTTTATGCTGGCAATTCTTATAATAATCCTTTCACAAAAAACAGATAATATTTATGGCAAATTAAATCATATCACAACAATAATTATCATTCTAAGAGATTCTTCGAAATCAGAATTCGTTATTTTCGCATATGGATGTCCTCTCGATGCATGATGGCACCTGTAAAAAACAATAACAGATCAACAAGATTGAGATTAAAAAATACGAATTCTAAACTCTCGTATAGGATCTGTGGCGTCATCACAATTACGTGGAAAATTGTTTCAGGGTTTAAGACCTTAAAAGAACAAAACTATAATCCAATGTCTCAAAACGAATTGCATCGAGGACGGGCGTAATTCTCCAAACAACCTACAACTGGTTCGAGGACGGGCCAGGATAATAATATTTATGCATCGTAGCCCATTAGTGAGAGCAAATCGGAACATTTCGACAAAATAACGTTAATTTTAAAAATAAATATACAGCCCCGTGAAGATACGATGCACAAGGAAACAACGTTGTAGTAAAATATAGGTATATGTGTACTTATATTCATACAGAGATAGAGACAAGGAGACGAAAATAAAGGTATACTTAAATTTTGAACATATGTGTACTTAAATTTTGAACCTGAATTCTTGTGTGCTGCTTCTACTGAGGAGGAGTAATGGAACTGAACATTTCCATTTCTAGAGTTCTTCTGAGCCCCCAATCCTACTAGAAGATGCGTTAATGGAGTTGTTAGAGAAAGAGATCTGCAAAGCTTATCTGAAAGTCGTTCGGATAGAGCAAACACAGCCCCAAACCCCCCAACTTTTCCAGTGTCTCCAATCCGAGATGCATTTTTCGTGTTCTTCTGTAGTTTAACATTACAAAAAAGCAGAAGAAAAGAAAGAGGAGAAACTAGAATACAGAGACAAACATGAGGGAATATAGAGAAATAGACCTGCAGAGGGACGTTTATGTAGACCGAAGAATGAAACGCCCATGACGATATGACTGTTCGTTTCATCTTCCAGATATTTCGATGATTCTTGACATTAACATATCAATCTTTATATTCCTAATCTAATATTTACAACATTATTTACAAAATCCCATATTCTCAATAATTAGAATTGCATATCTAACAAATCCGAAAACAAATTAATAATTAGAATTACAACATTATTTACAAAATTCCATATTCTCAATAATTAGAATGAGATATCTAACAATTCCAAAAACAAATTAATTACATTTTGAAACGTTAATTTATAGGAGATTRTGTCTTGTGACCACAGCTCCTCTCTAGGTCGTACTCACGGTCATTGTGATGGAGAGTCCACGGCAATCTAGAAAAAGAAATTTGGACTGGTCACCAACAAATCTGCGTGAGCGTCCTTCAAAGAAATCTCGTCTCCCTTCTTCTGCTCGGGGTCTTTCGTATTCTTCATTCTCTGATTCAGACGAATCTACTGCCAGTGCCACTCCAGCAATACAGTTTATGATACCAGCAGCTTGCAAGGTAACGTGCAACTGGAGAAAACCGAGAAATCCGAGTCGACAGAAAAACAAGGGGATCAAGGAGACAATGATGATGAAGCAATAGATTGGGAAGAATATCATCAACAAAGTCAATCTTCATTTACAACCACTGATGAATATGATGATCCTGAACAAGTATTTGATGGCAATTCACTGATGAATATGATGAGCTTGAACAATTATTCGATGGCAAGGATAAGAATTCATACAAAATATTCTTTAAAGAGAGGGTCTTCTGTCCTTTATTCCTCATAATATATTTTTTGGACTAGGTAAATAAAATATATGTATAAAGAAAATAAATAAACATAATACCATTTATTTATATTTACAAGTTGATTATTAAATATAATATATATTATTTGATAAGAAATAGTATAAAGTTATTGTTTTTTAATAAATAATATATATTATATTTAATAATCAACATTTGAATTTATAAAAATCAGTGTAAATTTATTTTAACTCTCTATTTACTATGGGATAGATTTCATTTTAACAAGTTTAAAGTGAAAAACTTGAGGAAAGATTTGTATCTTGAAGGATTTGATCACACTTTTGTTTAATGAATCAATATTGAAATCAAAACACACGATTGTTTAATGTGATATCATTATTATTGAAATTAATGCACCTTATTGTTTTAGGTTATATTATTGTTAAAATGAATACAAGTATTTGATTATGCTAAAACATTTTTCATTGTCATATTGTTTTATATGTTATATCATTATCATTAAAATCAATGTCCCTATTGTATTATGTTATTTTATGCTCAATCATTTTTCATTGTATGATCACTTAAATCAATGCATATAGTTTTGCATTATTTCATCATTGAAACCAAAGCAACTAAATGCTCTAAATCATTTATAATTGTGTATTTATTGTAATGACCCCTTCGTTACGACTACAAGCGAAGAAGAAGGTGAATTTTTTTTTTTGTTTTTTTAAACTGGACAACAACAACGATTACAACTAAACAATACATATGACAAGCGAAGAAGAAGGTGCAATTTTTTTATTTTTTTTAAATCCGACAACAACAACGATTACAACTAAACAATACATATGACAGTTAGAGCCATGCCCAATGAACGGGCTATAGAAAACTAAGACTCCACGCACTTCCACAAGAGAAACTGGGTGAAACAAGCATAAAACAACAAGGAGAAACGATTACCCACCCGACACACAATGAGCTCGCCTACAAGGAAATGGACAACATCCCCATCTTGACACAACGGTCTCGATGACCAGTTAACTAGGACCTTGATGGTGCACAACCAAGTGCATGAAGGCGTTACCACCAAAACACCAAACAACTACAACAAAGAATGTCCACAATGGGTAGACCAGACCCCGACGAAGTTATCCCTCGCCTCTATCCCTTAGGGCATTCAATGATCCCCTCATCAGGAATCATGCTGTCCCATGGTGATAGGCACGATTATAACCTTGGTGTTACAAAGCCTATCTACACCAAAGACTCTAGATGAACCCAAATTTCTAGGAGCCGAGTTACTCACGAGAGGACTACATCCACACCCCAAGCACTAGATCGACAAGATGCAAGATGATGTCGTTCAAAGAAAGCGCAAGCTGAGACACGGTTTCACCAAGAACCCATTCATTCATCATGTCTAAACTAGTCAATAATTACCATCTATTTAACATTAATTATAATCTAATTAACAAGTCCCGAATAAAAATTAATCATTAATTTACAATCAAATTTAACATTAAATACAATCAAAGTTAGCAAGTCTAAAATTACAATTTGTCAATAATTACAATCTAATTTGACAAATAAAATTTCAATCAATACTAAAACTATAAACTACAATTACAATCTAATTTGACAAGTCTAGTTTAATCAATGCTAAAACTAATGGACACGTCTGGTCAAATTAAATTTAAAGGATGTAAAAAAAAACAGAATGTGTGTAGCTTGACAAGTCACCTAACAATATAACTCAAGAAAACAACCAGAATATATAATGTGTTTTAATCAAGGTTATACATTGGCTGCCAAATTAAAATCGGAAGTCACCTAAGAGTCTAATAAAAAAAACGATGAGAATATAATGCGTTTTAATCAAGGTTATACATTGGCTGTCGAATTAAAATCGGATTTTGTGTTGATTGACAAGTCGCCTGACAATCTAATAAAATATGACCAAAAATATAATGTGTTTTAATCAATTATACATTGGCTGTCAAAAACAGATTGAGTATAGCTTGACAGGCCACCTAGCAATCTAAACAAAATATGACCAAAAATTTAATTCATTTTAATTAATTATAAATTGGCTCTCAAAAATATAATGTGTGTAACTCGAGAGGTCACGTGGAAATCTAAAAAAAATATGACCGGAAATGTAATGTGTTTTAATCAATTATACATTGGCTATAATAAACAGAATGCATGTAGCTTGATAGGTCACCTAGCAATCTAAACATGAAAGAGCATCGATATCGCAAGGCATTAAAAAAGGATATCAGGGCCGAGAAGTTCAATTTCAACAATGTGTAAGGCACTCTACATAAAGTTACCATAATTATGGTGGGGTATATGGGCGAAAGGCCTAGTAAAAGAAATGTAAAACACTACCACTTAACATGCTACGTTATTTAGGTGCTAGGTAACGAGATAATCACGATTCATGTAATCGCTATTCTCAGCCCAAAATTGCTATTCACACAAACATAATTTGCTAATCCATAATCTGGATCAAATAATCGCTAATCTCATAGACTAAGATTGTCATCTGATTGTTACGCAGAGAACCCCTAAGAAGGTGGAGTCAATGCTGTCATCAACCATATAATTGTTGTCAAGTTTAAATAGAATAACACAACATAATGAGAATATATAAGGTCATTGTCATGCAGAATGTTCCACCCAACCACAGTAAATATATATCCCAGTCATCAAAGGGTATGTAAATTCACTGTAATACATTCGCAGCAATATAAAATTATTTAATTTAAATTTTCAATAATGCAGATCATTTAAATTCGCAGTAATATAATTCATAGTAATGTATATCTATGAGATCGAAGAGGCCATTTCAAAATGCATAGGTCCTTTCATAAAAATGAAAGGAAAATTTCTTTAAAAATGCAGAGGACAATTCATTAAAAATTCATAGGAGGTAATAAATCAACCAAGAACAATCAATAGGGGTAGATGACTGGACAACACATCCTTCGCTCATCATCCATGCACATAAAAGAAGCTAGTTAGGATCTATAGGTCTATTAACACCCAAGTGACAACCATTGATCCAACACCTGGTCGACTTCTCAGGTGTGGACTGATGAGCTAGGGACGAGAGAGAATTAAAAAGTGCAAACTCGTCACAAATCAATAAAATGAACCAGACAGTCACAACTTCAAGTATCGAATGCCAAGGGAATCAAGTCAAGAAACAAGATTAAGGCTATGGGAAAATTAAGCTCTCAATTAATATTCTAAGTCAAACATTTTATTTACCCAAATAAAAGTACAGAAATGAAAGTGCAAGGTAAATAATAATGTACAATAAGGATAAAACAAAATCATACCATAGCCCAAGTCGCCCACTTTGAATCGTTGTCCCACACACTCCATGCAACTCGTGCTTACCAAATGATGAGACTTCACTTGTACCTCCCAACCAACACTATGGGTACTCTTCTTCCCCCTTAGCCCTCCAAGACGCAAAGGGACCATGCACACCACCAGAAAATATCTAGCTCTGAGCACGCCTTGCAAGGACGAGCTACCACCACTCCTAAATTTCTGCAGCGTACTGTTACACATCCCAGAAGATATCCATCATCCTCCTCCTCCCTCTATATAAAATTTGTAGGTCATTTACTTTCCCAAATTCTCATTTAATTTATTGTTCAATAATTTAATTCATCAAAATCCTCCTCGTATATGTGTCACCCATCCCCTTCAGTGCACGATAAATTAATTTCATTAATTAATTAATTACTCTTATTTCCCTCACCCGCCTAAAAGCATTCCTAGAATCGCTCATAGGTGTCCCCACATTCCCTTACACATTTTAATGACTTACCCTCTTACTAGTTTACTAGTTGAGTTTAATTTATAAAGTTCTTAAATGCTATATACCTCACTAAGTTAGTCTTTCCTCTTTTTCCTTATGTTTCCCCTTTCTTTTTATGTTTCCCACTTTTTCCTAGCTTCCTAATTCTTTTAAATTTCCTTCTTTCCCTTTTCATTTAAAACTCAAATTGACAATTGTAGAAAATTACCTTTTTCCCCCTTTTCTCTTTAAATAATAATTTTTTAATTAGCATATGTAACAAAACAATTATTTCCCCTTTTTACATTTTATCCCTCAAAAGATTTTTATAGATTAATTGAATTGATTACCCCCTTCTAGTCACATGATTACTAATGATTGTCATTATTATTTATTTATTTTTATTTTATTTTTATATAAATATTTTTCTTTTACCACATGTATCACCTAGACCTAGATTTTAATTTTTGAGGTTGGGTAACATTTTATTAGGGAAATTGTTTTTAAATCTTTCTTATCACATTATTCATTATTATGACATCTAGTTTTATTCATTTATTAAAAAAAAACGACGTGCCCTTCAAGACGCACTAGGTACTCCAAGGGTGCCACTCGTGTCATTTTGTTTCCCTTGCGCGACGTGCCATTCAGGACACACTACATACTCCAAGGGTGTCACTTGCCTCTTTCTGTTTTTCTTGTGCGACGTGCCCTTCATGATGCACTACGTTCTCCAAGGGAGACACACGCCTCTTTACTGACTTGGTAGACATCAAAACCCCTAGATTCAATACTTCACTAGGTGATATTGTGGTAGAGTAAGGGCCACTAAGGAATAAGGCCCCTACCTGATTGCGCACACCTTAGAATCATTGTGAGTGACTGTCGCAATCGGTGCACATGGCATCGTGTGTCTTCTCGAACTAGGTAATCATTAACCTATAGATTGAGCCATAGTGGGAGTGCTAGTAGGTTGTGGCAGGTTTGTTGTCCACACCTCACCCTCAACTCCTCTAGTTATCGTGTGTGACCCCTCTACTCCACATGTGATTTTGTTCGGCAAGCAATCGTGAGCTTGCATCATCAACGAATCATGTTATAAATAGTATCCATAATCACATCATCTAATCATATGCACAAATTTCATATATACAACAATCAAACCCCCAATAGTCCACTCACTAACTCTATCTGGAGTCTAAGGGGTTTCATTGATGCCTCTGCATCCTCGAGGTCCAAATACCTACACACTTAGGAAAACTGAGTCAATAGCACGTGTCTGTGTCAATAAAAAAAAATAACATGTCATCAATCATAATGCCTCATAATCATAATCAAATGCCCAATATTATAATAATCCAAATCACTTGCAAGAAAGTTTCCTAAAAGAATAAGTTTGATCAGTGTGTGCAAGAGAGGGATGTTATATACACACCCTCTTGGTCTAAAATTCATCCCAAATTTTCATAGTATATAAGTGTTGAAATAATATGTATCAGAGTGTCATAATTCTATCTATCAAACAAAAATGGAAACTATTGGCGCATATCATATGTGTCCTCCCAGGTCGCCGAGTGAGGACTATAGTTGTGCCACTGGACCTTGACCTATTCTACCATTCAACGTCGTAACTTTCGAATGCGATGATCTAGTATGCAGATCAACTCAGTCATGAGTGCCCCCTCTTCTAATACCTGCAAGGAACTCATGTCAATAACATGTATAGGATCACTAATATAATATCTCAAAACATATACGTGAAAAACATCGTGCATACGTCTCAAAGAATCATGCAAGGCAAGTCGATAGACCACGGGCCCCTTCCTCTCCACAATATCGAAGGGTCACACAAACCTAGGGGAGAGTTTAGCTCCCTTTCCAAACTTGATCGAACTCTTATGCGGTTTTACCCGCAAGAAGACTCTATCACCAACTTCGTAACTACAGTCAACATGGTGCACATTGACATAACTCTTATGTTGATCCTACGCTTCTTTAATCCTTTGTGTTATTGTTTTCATTATATGTTCCATTTCTTGGATTGATTCTAGTCACACCAGGAACCTATCCTCAAGCTGATCCCAACTCAAAGGCATATGAAATGGTTGCCCATAAAGAAACTCGAAAGGTGTCATCTTAATGGTGCATTGGCAACTGTTGTTTTAATAAAATTCCAATAGTGTCAAGAATCCTTCCCAACACTTTTGTTGGTCCATCACGTACATGCACAACACGTCCTCCAAGGTCTGGTTCATTTGTTTGGTTTTCTCATCAATCTCCAAGTGATACGTGGTACTGAAGTTAAGTTGGGTTCCCAAGGACTCTTGGAAACTATTCCAAAATCTTCCAGTAAACATCGATTCTCGATCAATAACCCTCTTAGGCAAGCCATCCAGCCTAACAATATCACTGATGAAAACTCTAGATATTTCAGGTGCGTGATACATTGTACGCATAGGAATAAAACAATCTCTCTTTGTCAAAGTGTTGACTACTACGAAAATCGAGTTGCGTCTCCTTGCCATCAGCGGAAATCCAACGATTAAATCCATCAAAATAACCTCCCATTTTGATTCTGGAATAACGTGTGGTTGTAGTAATCCTGTTGGATGTCTATGTTCAACCTTTACCTGTAGACATTCTAGACATCTGGATACATAGTTGACTATGTCTACCTTCATTCCTTTCCATAAGAATAAGGGTTTAAGGTCCGCCCTCATCTTCGTGAATCCCGGGTGAGCCATGTATACTGCTATATGAGCCTTGTTTAAGATCAAGTTCCTCAACTCGTCGTTCAGTGGTATGTAAATCCAATTTTTAAATCTCAATAATCCATCCGCCTCAAACATAAATCCTTCAAATCTTGGTACCATCATTTTTTTTTTTCCGATAAAATCCTCTATCTCTTTGTACTAGTCATCGTCACATTGTAAGGTTAGAATATTTTCACGTAGATTCCTCTGAAGAGGAAACATCAAAAAGATGCATGGTCTCCGACTCAATTCATCTTCCACTTGGTTCACTGTTCCTTTTATGTAAGAAATATCGAAATCATACTCGCTAAGAAGTTTCAACCAACGTCGTTGTCGCGCATTTAGGTCGCTTTGTGTAAAGATGTGTTGTAGTCCACAGTGGTTCATCTTTAGTTCAAATTTTTATCCAAACCTTCAAGGCATAAACAATTGCTAACAACTCCAAATCGTGCATCGCATAGTTCTCCTCATGACTTCTCAGTTTCCTCAAGATGTAAGAGATCACTCGACCGTATTGCATCAAGATTCCGCCTAAGCCCTCCTTGGGTGCATCAGTGCATACCAAGAAGTCCAAGTCCATGTCAGGGACCTTTAGTATCAGTGTCGTTGTTATCAACTCCTTGAGCATCCAAAATTATTCCGTGAATTTCTCGGTCCAAACAAACTTCTTGTTCTTCTTTTGCAATTCCATGATTGGATTTTCTATACTCAAAAATCCCTCGACAATCCCTCGATAGTATCTTGCTAAACCCATGAAGCTACGAACTTTTAGGACATTCATCGCTGCAGGTAATTCCATAATAGCCTAGACCCTTGCTGGATCCACGACTATACCTTCGTCGGAGATGACGTGCCCTAAGTAGTGAATCCTGGATTGATAAAACAAGCATTTGCACAACTTCCCATACATTTTATGCTCTTGCAGACACTATAGTACCAAGTGCTTGTCATGCTCCTCCATCATCCGAGAGTAAATGAAAATATCGTTAATGAATACTTGGATGAACTTGTCCAAGTACTCATGTGTAGTGTCCCCAAGGCCGAGCCCCATTGCAAATCATGATATATGAAATGAATTGTAAACATGTTCCATAGGCTGGTGAGCCAAGTTTTGTATAAGATGGTAAGATTATGTGTTTGTTAGGCTAGGGAGCTTAAGCGTTGAAGGCCAAGAGCCTGCTGATGTACTTGTATGTATGCAGAATGATTAATAAAATATAAACACTGCCAGGTGCAGACCGACCATGATGAATGAGTGAAGGGGGACTGAGCATCCACAGAATGGGAAAGGGATTAGGGGATGGAAGGTGGAAAAAGGGGCTAAGTATTGAGCCTAAGGGCTAAGCCTAGGGGGCTTAAGCCTGGGAATAATACTTTAATATTATTCCCAAAAGGCATGTGTATTTTATTTTTATCCTAAGTTCCTGGCAAGGTGAAAACATGCAAAATGGATGCATGTTGTGGGAATGCATGCAGTTTCCAGGGCGACAAGTGTCAACCATGGTGCATGCAAATATAATAGTTGAGATGAACCATGGGAAGGGGGCATCTCCATTCTACCCGACTGTCTGAGCGTGAACCCGTCTGATCTCTGCAAGAATACCCTAGTACAACCCTGAAGGTGGTAAAAAGCATGTGTTGATTTGGGCAGATAGCCGGTACATCCTCAGTATGAGCATTTGGAACTTGCGCGCGGGATCTTTTCACCCCTCATACAATCCCAAAACCCAAAACCATGAGACCATCCCATGATTGTTGAACTTGTTTGGGAAACACGTGTCTGTTTTTCCCAATTGGTTGTTGCGGCCACGCAATGCTGGACTGCGCGTGGCATACTGGCCAGAGTAAGATTTGTGTTGATCTTGTGTATGACCTCTCTTCTAGTGAGGGAGGCAATGGTGGTTGGAAGAGGCTTTCATCAGGCCTATCAGAAAATCTTCCCAGGTGAAATAGTTTGTTGGGAAGTGGTTTCTTCTAGAGAGTTCCCAGCACTAGCTACGGGCTCTAAAACTTCCTGATCCAGCCTGTGCCAAGACCTAGAGAGGGAGGTTAGCACCGATGGACTGTGCGTGTGAGGGTGTATACTCCCGTGCAGAACATGCATGTGGGGAATGAGAGTCTGGTAGTAGTGGATGTAAGATGGCATATTTGGGAAGAATCCTTCCAGATATTTCTGTGTTGTTTTCACTATAACCTCATCCTAGCCTAGGATTCCTTGCCTTAGGGTGGAGCTTAGTCCCAGCTCGGGGGTTACCCACTGTTGAGATGATGAGAAGTGTGGTCTAAGGCTGGGAGGTTCGTGGAAGGCCTGCACTTGGTTGGTGGATTTCACCACTGTTACAAGATAAGTATCTAACTATGTTCTTATCACATTTTGCATGATTGTGCTACATAAATTATCATGATTTCCACGGTGTATATGAATCACTATTAAATGTTATGGATTGTTTAATCATAGTAGTAAATTATATGTTTTACTCTGAGTTAAATGTATTTTTTTACTTGAATGCATGTGATTATATTATTCTATATGAATTATGTAAAAGTGTGTGTACAAAATGTTACATAGTGTGTTATAAGCTCTGGGTAAGCAAAAAGGTACACTACAAATTGGTATCAGAGAAAATTTTTCGATGCTGAGCTTAGATGGGCCAGTGGAGTGGTTGTTGGACTGAGAATGTGAAGGAAATTGGGCCTGGATTGGCCAATTTCGGACTTTGGATTGCTCCAGTGTGTCAAGTAGTTGCTTGATTGCACTTACAAGCTCAGGAGGTTTAGTGGTGCAGTGAAACTGCAACTGGTGTGGTCAACGACCACGGGGAGACAGGTCTCTACACCAATGGTGTTAGAAACTTAGGATCTGTTCAAGAGGGAAGGCGAGCCCTCATGACCGTCGGATCTGGAAAAATGTGCGAAAGGATTAAAATTACTTTGGAAATGGCACAGGAATGTGGAAATCATGATAAGCGAAATCCTGAATTAGTTAGAAACCGTCTGAGCCGTCAGATCGCGACCGAAAAACCCGACAACCGTTGGATCTGTCGGGAGGTGTCTAAAGGTTAAAACATCAATGATTAAAGGTGAAAGCGCAAAATAGATCTAGACCATCTGAAAGACGGAGGACACGTGTCGTGAGATTTTCCATTTCAGGGAAATCGGGAATCACGATATCGGGAGTCCTGGTCACAAGGGATCAGGACTTTCCATGATGGAAACCTCGGAACAGTCGTGGACCGTCTGATTGAGATGGCCATGTGTTGTGAGACTACCTGTTTCAAGGATCGGGGATTTGGAAGTTCCGATGACAAGAACTCAAACTTTCGTCATGATAAATCCCGACCATACTGTCGAAACATTAGCATGTGACTAAGTCCCGATGAATGGACGAGATTCCTTCAGTAAATCTCAGGGTTTGTAAAGACCATTCGATGTGACAAATATCTGACTGTTGGATTTATGTAGGGAATTTCATATCGAGGATTGGGTGTTGGAAATCTTGACGTCACTACAACAGGAATCGCGAAATCACGAAATGCGATATCCCGATGGACAAAGAACCGTGTGGGGGCCACAGGATCTGAGAGGTGGACAGGTGGCACATCGTTTTAGGTTTTCGTGGTGAGAAGTCCCAAAAATTTATGCATTTAGGATTCGCAATATTGAGAAATCCAAAACGCCGAGGGACAGAGGGACCGTTGAATAGTCAATCGCGCGAGTGTATCAGAGAAACGACATATTGGGGTTCGGGAGTCGGTAAAGCAAGTTGTCTGACATCACGAGTGACGAAATCATGATAGGGAAAACCTTGATAAGGGTAAAAGACTGTGGTCTTACAAGAGGCAGTCACATGGACCTCGGCATAGCCAGGGGGATAAGGTAAAAGGCGCATCGGCAAATCAGGGATCGAGAGTTCGTGAGGATAGGAACTCATGTCGTCGGTGATCAGGAAACCCCGACACCCGAAGCTTCAATCGGGAGATGTGCCACGTAGACACATGAAGAGTACCATGTGCCAGCGAGTGGGAAGACAAGGAAATAGTGGTGGGACCCTAATGATGTCACCGAAGGTGACGAGGATCCTCTGAAAAAGCACCACGTACCACTACGGTTGAGGGCGACAACTTTGCGGTAGACCAGTAGAATAGGGTAAATCAGAATCTCGAAAGTCGAGGTAGGGAAGGAGAGTGAAATGGGAGTTCTCCAGTACCGAAAATCTAAAAACCACGAACCTTAAGGTTCTGAAAGTTCCGAAATACCAAAAACTGAAGTTTCGAACACCCGAAAAATATAGAGTTGAACAGAGCTCAGAAAATTTATGAAATTGAAACACTTTATTAAACTCAATTGTCACAAAAGATGAGGAATTGTCAAGAAAACGAAGGCTCGACAAATTCGAGTCATCTGCGCATTATATTGCAGAAGACTGACGAGTGCCATAACTATTTGGAAATTGCCTCAAACGCAAAGAAATGGGAGAGATACATAATACTTCCAGTTTAAGAAACTTATTTAAAATGAAATGTCTTTTACTTTGTCTGAAATGGCTTATAAATATTATGGATTGTTCATGAAGGTTTAATGGACTGACAAACTTTGAATTGAATTGCACAGTGCGTGTGTAAATTTCAATGAAGGTCAGAATTCCAGTTAACCAACGTCGAGTATGGAGTGGGGAAAAGTGCAGATTAACCCTGAAATAGAAGAAGAACAAGAAGGAAAGGATGTTAACCTGGGAGTCGAAGGATCGAACTCCAATGGGCATGAAAAAGAAAAGGATAAGGAATAACACATAATGAAAATCCTTGAAGGATTGCAAAGAGAGGCCAAGGCTCACCGAGATAATAGCTGAAAGATCATGAAAGTCAGGGACCGGCAGGGTGCATTAAACTTAAAATTTTTGAAAAGTCTGGAAATAATAGAGAAGAACCTCAAGAAAATAAGAGACTCAAGTATGACGGGGAGTCGCCGAACCCATGGGAGAAGAAGTAGGTTGAGGAGTGGTAGCCGACATATTAGTCACTCCCAAAGACATTCTGACAGTAAGACACACAGTAGTTCAAGCCCGTTCCCTACCAAAAAACATCGAAAATCTGGAAAGGAGGAATTGAAAGGAGAGATGAACAAGATTAAGCCTCCAACATTCGATGGAGAACATAAGAAGGAGGAAGATGCCGAGACCTGGTTGCTTGGCATGAAGAAATACTTCCAACTGCAGAATTATTCTGCTCATACAGAAGGAAGAATTGCAATGTACCAACTGAAAGGAAAAGCGTCCATGTGGTGGGATCAGTTTGTGCAGGTACAACAGATCAGAGAGAAAGAGGTCACTTGGAAGGAATTTAAGAGTTATGTCGAGAAGAAATACCCGACTAAACGATACTATGACAGAAAGATGAAGGAGTTCTTTGAAATGAAGTTGGGCAGTATGACCATTGATGAGTATGAACGAAGTTTTATGGAACTACTGAAGTATGTTCCATTCATCAAAGATGAGGTTTTTAAAATTCAGAGGTATCTGAGTGGACTGCCACCTTCCATTGGTGAAAATATTCAATACGATGATCCTAAGATCATGGAAGAAACCATAAGAAGGGTGAAATGCCTATATGCATAGCAAAGAGAAAATCCTACCTTTCGGAAGGCTTGGGATGATCGGAAGAGGTTTAGGAAAGAACAAAGATAGAAGGGAAACAAACCTCCCTTTTTCAGAAACAGTCTTCAGGGACAGCCATCGTTTACAGAGCCAAGAATGACTGAAGAGAGACCACAAAGACAGAGACAGGTGCCCATTCAGTGTTGGGGTTGTCAAGGAACCCACAAGTATAGAGATTGTCCCCATAAAAATGGTAAGGCGAGAACTGTATATACTGTTCAACAAGATGAAACAATGGAGAATTTGGGCAGCAAAATGCCGAGGATCTACGTAGCCATGGACAGAAAGCAAGTGGAATTTCAATCGCACATGATTGAAGTGGAAGGTATGATCAAAAACCGACCACTTGTTATTTTAATTGATTCAGGGGATAGACATAGTTATGTAGATCCTAGAGTTGTGGAAATTTTTCATCTAATGAAGAGAAAACATGAGAAGTCTTGGTTAGTGTAGTTATCCACAGGGACCAAGAGGAAGGTCACTGAATTGGTTAAGTCCTGTTCGGTGGACATGAAAGGAATGAGCACTAAGGCTGAATTGAACATTCTTCCTTTAGGCTCATATGCTTGCTTAATTGGGATGGACTGGTTGGACCAGCACCATGCCCTTATGGATTGTCGTAATAAGAGGTTCACATGTCTGGACGAAGAGGGAAATCAGGTAACAATCCAAGGAATTACCATAGTCATGGCTATCAGAGAAATCTCAGCCATGGAGCTGAAGAAATGTTACCGGAAAGGCTATCAATTATTTGCAGCCCGGGTGGAAGAAGTATTCCAAGATGTGGTCTCAAATTTGGAAAACCACAAGCTACTAAAAGAATTCAAGTATGTATTTCAGGAGGTACCTGGACTACCTCCGAAGAGGGACATCGATTTTTCTATAAATCTGATGCCTGGAGAAGCTCCAGTTTCGAAGGCTCCTTATAAGATGAGTACACTAGAGCTGAAAGAGTTGCAATTGTAGCTCGAAGAGCTGCTAAAGAAAGGTTACATTCATCCCAGCGTGTCATCGTGGGGAGCCCCAATCCTATTCATGAAGAAGAAAGATGGGATGTTGAGGCTGTGCATTGACTTTCGGCAGTTGAATAAGGTCATTGTCAAGAACAAGTATCCTCTGTCGAGGATTGATGATATTTTCGAAAATAGATCTCCGATATGGATATCACCAAGTGAGAATAAGGGATGAGGACATCAGCAAGACTTCCTTCAGAACAAGGTACGGTCATTATGAGTTTAGAGTGGTGTCGTTTGGATTGTCCAATGCACCTATTGTCTTTATGTGTTTAATGAATGGAGTGTTCAGAAATTATCAGGACAAGTTTTTCATAGTCTTCTTGGACGATATCTTGGTGTATTCCAAGATAGAGGAAGAACATGAACAACACCTTAGAATAGTGCTGCAGGTGTTGAGAGAACACCAGTTGTACACAAAACTGAGCAAGTGCTCATTTTACCAAAGGCAGATCCATTACTTGGGACATATAATATCTGACGAAGGGATCATTATGGATCCTAAGAAGGTAAAATCCATTCGAGAATGGCCAGTGCCAAGGAATGTGGCAGAAGTTAGATCTTTTATGGGTCTCGCGAGATACTATAAGAGGTTTATAGCCGGATTCTCAAGGATAGCTCATTCTACAACTTCCTTGCAAAGGAAGGGGAAGAAGTGCCAGTGGACTGAAGAATGTGAGAACAACTTCCAGCGATTGAAGCAGCTGCTAACCAGTGCTCTAATCCTGAATATTACAGGTCCAGAGAAGGATTACGTAGTGTGCACAGATGCATGTAAGGAGGGGCTGGGAGGAGTTCCCAGCCAAGAATGATTTGTAGCTTTCTATGAATTCCGGAAGTTGAAGGAACATGAGAAGAATTATTCCACTCATTATTTGGAACTGGCAGCAATCGTCCACACCCTGAGAAAATGGAGACATTACCTCATGGGAAAGAAATTCAAATTAAGAACAGACCACAATGGTCTGAAATATTTATTTGATCAGCCAACCTTAAATTCCAGGCAAATTAGATGTCTGCAATTTCTGTGTGAATATGACTTTGATATCAAGCATATCAAAGGGAAAGAAAATAAGGTGGTTGATGCACTCAGAATAAAAGTGCACGAAATACATGCTACATCCATTAGCATGTATATTACTGAGATTAAAGACAGAATTCTTGAAGCTGCAAATGTTGATTTGCAGTACAAAAGACTTGTAGCAAAGCTATAGCAGCATGAGAGACCACAGAACAAGGAAAGTTACACCTTGGGAACTGATGGCTTACTTCTGTATAAAAACAGAGTATATGTACCCAATATCCAAGAATTGAAATTTGCAATTCTAAAGGAGATGCATAACGTGGATTATGCTGGACATACTGGATATCAGAAGATTGTGGCAGCAGTCAAAAGTCATTATTTTTGGCCGGGTTTGAAGAAAGAAATCGTAGAATACATCGCTAGATGTATGGAGTGCCAAAAGGTTAAGGCTTAGCACAAGCACCCAACAGGGTTGCTGCAGCCTTTACCTATTCTTGAATGGAAATGGGATGTGGTAACAATGGAATTTATCACAGGATTGCCCAGAACAAGCAAGCATCATGATTCAATCATGGTGGTGGTGGAAAAGCTTACTAAAGTTGCCCATTTTATTCCACTGAAAACCACCCACAGAGCAGCAGATGTTGTTGATATCTTTCTAAAAGAAGTTGCACGGTTGCATGGAATTCCTAAGACAATTGTGTCTGATAGGGACCCGAAATTCACTTCGAATTTCTGGAAAGGATTGTTCATAGGATTCAGAACGAATCTGAACTTTAGTACAACATATCATCTTGAGTCTGATGGAAAGATAGAGAGAGTAAACAGAGTAATCAAAGACATGCTGAGAATGTATGTGATGGATAAACCATCAAGGTGGGAAGACTACCTGCATTTGGTAGAATTTCCCTACAATAATGGGTACCATGCATCATTGAAGATGATCCCATTCGAAGTGCTTTATGGAAGAAAGTGAAACACTCCAATGAGCTGGGATAATCCAGCTCACAAAGTAGTAGTTGGACCTGAACTACTGAAAGAGATGGAAGATCAAATGATAAAAATCAAACAAAATCTGAAAGCTGCCTAAGACAGGCAGAAAAGTTACGCTGATAGTAACAGAAACCATAGAGAATTCAAAGTGGGTGACCATGTTTTCCTGAAAGTGAAAACTAACAGGAGTTCCCTGAAGCTGGGAAGTTGTGCCAAGTTGTCAGCAAGATTTTGTGGGCCATTTGAGATCCTGGAAAGGATTGGGCCAGTTGCATACATGCTTGCATTACCTGCATCTATGACTGTACATAATTTGTTTCATGTTTCATTACTTAAGAAATATGTACCCAATGCTAATCATGTTATCGATTGGACTGTGATCCAGGTGGAACCAGAAGGTGTCCTGCAAGTGCATCCTGTGCGCATATTAGACAGGAAAAGAAAACAGCTCCGGAATCAAGCTATAGAGCTTGTAAAGGTCCAGTGGACCTGGTACGGTCCTGAAGACGCAACATGGGAGCATGAAGAAGTAATGCGGGCAAAGTACCCACATCTTTTTGAAAATTTTGAAAGAATTGCAGAGGCAGGGTAAGATGCACTAAGGACAGTGAAAAAATAAGGGGAGGGGGATTGTAGTGTCCCCAAGGCCGAGCCCTGTTGCAAATCATGATATATGAAATGAATTATAAACATGTTCTATAGGCTGGTGAGCCAAGTTTTGTAGAAGCTGGTAAGCTTATATGTTTTATAGGCCAAGGATCCTAAGTGTTGAAGGCCAAGAGCCTGCTGATGTACTTGTATGTATGCAGAATGATTAATAAAATATAAACACCGCCAGGTGCAGACTGACCACGATGAATGAGTGAAGGGGGACTGAGAATCCACGGAATGGGCAAGGGATTAGGGGCTGGAAGGTGGAAAAATGGGCTAAGTATTGAGCCTAAGGGATAAGCCTAGGGGGCTTAAGCCTGGGAATAATATTTTAATATTATTCCCAAAAGACATGTGTATTTTATTTTTATCCTAAGTTCCTGGCAAGAGGAAAATGTGCAAAAGGGATGCATGTTGTGGGAATGCATGCAGTTTCTAGGGTGACAAGTGTGAACCCTGGTGCATGCAAATATAATAGCAGAGATGAACCATGGGAAGGGGGCGCCTCCCTTCTACCCGACCGTCTGAGCGTGAACCCATTCGATCTCTGCAAGAATACCCTGGTACAACCCTGAAGGTGGTAAAAATCTTGTGTTGATTTGGGGAGATAGTCGGTACACCTTCAGTCTGAGCAGTTGGAACTTGCACGCGGGATCTTTGCACCCCTTGTACAATCCCGAAACCCAAAACCATGAGACTATCCCATGATTCTTGAACTTGTTTGGGAAACTTGTGTCTATTTTTCCCAATCGGTTGTTGTGGCCATGCAGTGCTGGACTGCCCGTGGCATAGTGGCTAGAGTAAGCTTTGCATTGAGCTTGTGTATGACCTCTCTTCTGGTGAGGGAGGTGACGATGGTTGGAAGAGGCAGGTTGTCAGTCCTGTGAGCAACTCTTCCTAGGTGAAAGAGTTTGCTGGCAAGTGGTTTCTTCTAGAGAGTGCCCAGCACCAGCTACGAGCTCTAAGACTTCTTGATTCAGCCTGTTGCCAAGACCCAGAGAGGGAGGTTAGCATTGATGGACTATGCGTGTGAAGGTGTATTCTCCCGGGTGGAATAAACATGTGGGGAATGAGAGTCTGGCAGTAGTGGGTGTAAGATGACATATTTGGGAAGAATCCTTCCAGATATTTTTGTGTTTTTTTCCGTGTAACCTCAGCCTAGCCTAGGATTCCTTGCCTTGGGGTGGATCTCAGTCCCAGCTCGAGGGTGACCCACTGTTGAGATGATGAGCAGTGTGGTCTAAGGCTGGGAGGTTCGTGGAAGGCCTTCACTTGGTTGGTGGATTTCACCACTGTTATAAGATAAGTATCTAACTATGTTCTTATCACATTTTACATGATTGTGCTACATAAATTATCATGATTTCCGCTGTGTATATGAATTACTATTAAATATTATGGATTGTTTAATCATAGCAGTAAATTATATGTTTTACTCTGAGTTAAATGTATTTCTTTACTTCAATGCATGTGATTATATTATTCTGTACGGATTATGTAAAAGTGTGTGTACAAAATGTTACATAGTGCGTTATAACCTCTAGGTAAGCAAAAAGGTACACTACATCATGGAACACCCTGTTCATCAAACACATAAATACCCCTTGGGTGTTTGTCAATACAAACGATAAAATAGTAAGCTTGTAATGCCCAAACCTCATCTTAATGGTAGTCTTAGGGATGTCATCCTCCTTGATCTGTAACTGGTGATACTCTAAATGCAAATCGATCTTTGAGAACACCGTTGACCCCTTCATGTGATCGAACATATCATCAATCCTCGACAACGAATACTGATTCTTGATCATTGCCTTGTTCAATTGACAATAGTCAATGTAGAGCCTCCATGACCCATCCTTCTTTCATATGAAAATAACAGGTGCGCCCCATGGTGGCAAACTCAAACGTATCATTCCCAAGTCTAGCAATTCCTTCAATTGCATTCTCAACTCCTGTAACTCTGGAGTTGAAATTTGAAAAGGCATTCTAGCTATAGGTCCAGTCCCCGGTTTTAGGTATATGGTAAACTCCAATTCCCTCTCCAGCAAAATCCTGGGTAACTCCTCCGAAAAGACATCTGTAAACTCTCTCACCACTGGTAGGTGTTCTAGACCTTCTGATACTCACTTCTCATTTAATGCAAGGATCGTATAAAGCTTACATCCCTTCTGCATGCTCTTACGTAGTTGCAAGGAAGAGATGAACCTAGGGGAAACTCCCTGATTTCATCCTACAATCACTTGTCTTTGTCCCTCATCATCAACCAAGATCAATTGTTTTGTCTTACATTTGAGTATCGCCTCATGTGATTCCAACCAGTCCATACTGATCACAACGTGAAGCAAACACACACCACCCTCACGGGCTCGTCCGCTCACACAGGACCTTCATCTCTTCTCGACCGACGAACTCAAAGGTTCTCTGAATTCCCTATCGGGAATATTTCTACCCACAGATTCTCTTCGTCGCATGATCCCCTTCCTTAACTCCTCGGAGGATCAGAACTCGTGACTTCGCGAGTCCAACAATCGAGCGCTACACCCTCGGATTCCCGAGAGCCAATGTTCAGTCAACTCGTTGACTTTTCCCTGAGAGATTTCACTACTCGCGGCCTCGCTACTCGTGATACCAAAATTTTGTTTCTCCAACCTCCGATATCCTAGGTAGCGAAATTCCGATGTGCACGTGTGACTTGACCCATCCACACCCATCACTTCCCTCGGGACTTCTGCACTATCGCGACCTTGCTCTTTCGCGACTTCGCTACCCACGAGGTCAAGTTCTTGATCCTTTTCTTGTGAGGCTCCGATGCACGATCCCATGTGTGGATCCAATGGTCCTCCCACGCTCTGGATCTAATGGCTATTACTTTCTCCTCACGCCTCGCGTCCTCGTGACTTTCAATACCCAACACTTGGGCTCTCACCCTACGAGCTCCCGAGTTCGCGAGATCCTTAGATCTCCTCTACCTGTCCTACCCAACTTGGATCAATGGTGTTGCCCCTCCTGAGCTTTGAATCCTCTCCACGCCTATGTTGTATCTACTTTGCACCTCTGGAAGATCCAATGACTCTCATAACTTCATGAAATATCTTCCAAAGACTTCGTCCATCCGTTCTCTCCTTGAGGATTCTGCGAAATAAAGTAGTGTCTCTCCATGAGACTCATTTTCTCGCTCGTCAACCTGCAACGCTTTCCTCCGACTTCCCACGAAAAATTCCCTTCACTTAGGCTTCAATGAGTTCAAATTTCTATTCCTCCTGAGCTTTTCCACAACTTCAACAGTCTCTTAGGAAAGAGAGATCTATGTGCACGCACTGGCAACTCTGGCCTGAAGCCTTTCACGGCACAAACTCCCAGTACTCTTCTTCAATGATATCATGAAGGTTCTATACCTCCTGAACTTTCCCACTCTGACTCTTTTAGAGGGACTTGCACGTGCTCCTCGTGGAAATCATTCAATAACTCTCAAGTGTTGAATCCCTTCGACTCTGCGCAACTCCCACAGCAGCAGTCTTTGATTCCCTTTGCTCAGATTCACAACTGAGACTTCTTCTTCAGCCTGCACACTCCTTGCAAAGCTTCAACAACCCAAATCCACCTCTGGGTCAATGAGAACAAAATTTAAACTACCGAGCCTTCATCAATGCACTCCTTGCAGATGTATTCAACTGCACACTTTGCAGGAATCTCCTGGCTCAGATAGGGAAACAATTGAACCTCATTCTCTCTCCCTTTCAGACTTCAGTTGAACATGAAATCACATGCACAGGTTATACAAAGAAAATGCATAAAAAGAAAGAAAACATTCATGAGTGTAACATCAATACACAGAGAAAACAACACAAACCATGTTCTTGAATCAAAGCTTCATTCTATTAATTCAAATGCCTCTACATGGGTGTTCTTCATACAATATTCTCTTCTTGCCCTTCACTTCTCCTGGGTTGATAATATTACAATGCACAATGAGGGTGTCTATATCCGTTTTCCCTCTTGAACTCTAAACTATCAAATCTAGCCTTAAAATCCTATCTACCAACATTAACTAGATTAAATGCCTCCTATCTACCAAAGGACGAGAGCTTAAAGGCTCAAGGTCCAATACAATATACAAATGTGCCTTCATAAATGGATTCATTAAAAGACTTGCATTACAATGCCAAAGTATTTTCAAAAGTTTGGGTTTGTTTATCCAGTTGATCTCCGCTTGATGTGTTGGCTCGCTTGATGAGTTGGTGATGCTCCTGCATCATACTTCTTAGCTTGAAAACTTTCATGGTCTCTTGTCCATGAGCTCCTGCACGGTCTATCCATGCTTTTGAATCACTGCTTCATTTTCCCAGCTGGCATCTTCCACTGGATGATTCTTCCACTTGACCAGGTACTCATAGTATTCTTTCCTCCTGGTCTTCTTACCCACTCTCTTGTCCAGTATGCACTCCATCTGCGGATTCTCTGCTGTCGGCATCTTCTTCATCCACTGGATCACTGGCTCCTCAGCTCCAGTCTCTACTTCTCCAGCCCTGTATGGGTATAAATCCATGACATTAAATATCAGAGATATTCCGATGCCATCCGGAAACTCAATCTCATACGCATTCTCTCCGAATTTTCTCAAGACCTTGCATGGTCCGATTTTCTTCATTTTCAATTTGTTGTATGTCCCCCTTGGGAACCTTTCCTTCCTCAAATGTGCTAGAACTAAATCACCAACTTCAAACTGAATTTGTCTCCGATGTTGATCTGCTCTGCACTTATATTCCTGATTTGAATCTATCAGTCACTGCTTCACCTGGTCGTGAAGTTCCTTCATCGCTTCAGCGAATTCTTCTGCACTAGCGCTGCTAGTAGCAGTCTATTCTGAATTCCTCAATTTAGAAAATCCTCTCGGATGTGTGCCATATATAATCTGAAATGGACTTTTTCCTGTGCTTTTGTTCACTGAGTTGTTGTACGCAAACTCTACCTGTGGAAATATGCCATCCCAGCAGCTATGGTGCTTCGTCACCAAGCTTCTCAGCAAGTCTCCCAGACTTCTGTTGACCACTTTTGTTTTCCCATCCATCTGTGGATGATAAGTAGAACTAAATTCCAAGTTAGTCCCTAGCTTCTTCCATAAGGTCCTCCAAAAATACCCTATGAATTTGGTGTCTCTGTCTGAAACTATACTTTTCGGCAATCCATGAAGTCGAATGACCTCCTTGAAAAAGAGATTTGTGATATGTGTCGCATCGTTGGTCTTCTGGCATGGAATAAAATGTGCCATTTTTGAAAACCTGTCCACAACCACAAAGATAGAATCAACATCTCTTTGTGTCCTTGGCAATCCCAACACAAAATCCATTTTGATCGCTTCCCATGGCCTCTCTGGTATGGGCAATGGCTGATAGAATCCCGCATTCTACTTTCTCCCCTTCGAATGCTGGAAAATTTTGCATCTGTCAACAAACCTCTTGACATCTTCTCGTATCCCTGGCCAAAAATATGATTCTCTCAACTTCGCGAAGGTTTTTTCATGGCCAAAATGTCCAGCCAATCCACCACTGTGCTTCTCTTTCAACAGGTTCTCCCTCATGGAGCAATTCGGAATACACAGTTGATTGCCTCTGAACAACAATCCTTCCTGGATCATATAATCTATCCAAGGGCTTCTGTCTCTAAGAACTACATTCTCAGCTGCTTCATATTCCTCTGCAAAATCTGCATCACCTGCATACATGTCCCTAAGATTTTCAAAACCCAAAGTTTTGATTCGGAATTCCTACAACAACAAACACTTCCTGCTCAAAGCATCAACCACTTTGTTAGCAGTACCCAAAATATGCTTAATCACAAATGTGAAATTCTGCATATACTCTACCCATTTTTCATGTTTTTGATTCAACTTCTCTTGTTGACTCACAAACTGTAATGCATGATTATCACTATACAAAAAAAATTCTTTTGGAATCAAATAATGCCTCAACTTCTTCAACGCCTGTATGATAGCATAAAATTCCTTATCATATGTGGAGTATTTCACTTTTGCCTCATCCAAATTCTCACTGAAATATGCAATTGGTCTGTCCTCGTGGCTTAAGACCACTCCTATGGAAAACCCACTTGCATCACATTTCACCTGGAACACCTTCGTAAAATACGACAACACCAAAATTGGTTGTTCTGTGATCTTTTGTTTCAACAGATTGAAACTCTTCTCTGCCTCTTTAGTCCAATGAAAAGATTTATGTATTTTCTTGATAGTATCCATCATCGTTGCGCTAATTCCACTGAAATTCCTGATGAATTTTTGGTAGAAACTAGCCAAACCATGAAAACTTCTCACCTCGAAAATATTCCTCGGTGATGGCCAATTCTTGATCACTTCTACCTTATCTGGATCCATCTTCAATTCATTCACCGAAACAACAAAACCCAAGTAGATGAGCTCTATCTTCATGAACGAAGATTTCTTCATATTAATCATCAACTTCTCCTTCTGTAGCTTCCTCATCACAATGGCCAAATGCTTCAGATGTTCGGCCTTCGTCTTGCTAAAAATCAATATGTCATCCAGATATACGACGAAAAATTTCCTGATGAATTCCCTCAGCACTTCATTCATCAACCTCATAAAGGTACTTGGTGCATTTGTCAAGCCAAAAGGCATGACTAGCCATTCATACAGTCCTTCGTTAGTCTTGAAGTTTGTTTTCCACTCATCGCCTTCTCTCATGCGAATCTGATGATATCCTCTTTTCAAATCTATCTTTGAAAAAAAAAATCCCCGCTCAGGCAATCCATCAGATCATCCATTCTTGACAGTGGAAACCTGTACCTGATGGTTATTTTGTTGATCGCTCTTGAGTCGGTACACATCCTCTAGCCTCCATCCTTCTTCGGACTGAGCACTGTTGGAATAGAACACAGACTCAAACTTTCTCTAGCTAATCCCTTGTCCAACAACTTCTGGACCTGCCTCTTAACTTCCTCATTTTCCTGCAGCGTTAATCTATAAGCAGCTTTGTTTGGAAAACTAGCTCCTAGTATGAGATCAATGTGATGACTCACACTCCTCATTGGTGGCAACGAATGAGGTAGTTCGTCCACTATGATGTCAATGAACTCTCCCAGCAATGTCTGAATCTCATCTGGTAAGTCGTCCACTCTTGTGCTAGTCAGAACAATCCTCGGCTTTCTGACCACAAAGAATTGTGGATCTTCTTTCTTCTCCATCTCTGTAAGAACTTCCTTCCGACTAATGAGAAGTATTGTGTTACTTACCTCCGGCTTCACCTCCTTATCTTTTATCGGAAGCAACCTATGTGTCCTCCCATCCTTATCCAAAGTATATGTGTTCATTCTCCCATCATGAACCACATTTCTGTCATATTTCCATGGTCTACCCAGCAATAGATGACATACATCCATGGGAATCACATCACCGAGTACTTTATCATTATACCCTCCTATCTTGAATTCAACTAAACATTGTTTAGTGACACTCACTCGATGTGCCTTTTGTAGCCATGAAACCTTGTATGGACTCGGGTGATCAGTTGTCTCCAGCTCCATCTTTTCCACCATCTCAGTTGAAATGAGATTATCGGTGCTACCACTGTCAACAATAACCTTGCATACCCATTCCTTGGTTTTGCAAGCTATCCTGAACAGTCTAGTCCTCTGAGCTGAGTCCTCCACCTCCTTCCTAGGTGTTAAGAGAACCTTTCTCATCATCAGTGACCTTCCACCTTCTATGCCTTCGGTATCATCATTCTGCTTCTGCGCCTCGGTGATGTGAGCTTATCCACTATCCTTCTTCTTCTCTGGACATTCAAATGACCTGTGCCCATTCTTTCCACATGTGAAGCATGTGATAACTCCACCTCAGCCTCTTCCTCTACCTCTGGTACGAGGAAAAGTATTTGCGTCAGCATAATCTCCCTTCTGCTCTGTATGTTTCCCTCGTTGTTCAATGTATGGTTGTCCTTTCTATGAGGTTCCACCTCTTTCAACTTTACCTTGAGGTTTCTTCCATTCCTCTTGGGGTTTCTGGTATTTCTTCTGGGAAACTTCTTTTCCTCTAGACTGACTTCTGCCTCGCTCTCACTGACCTTGCTTACGGCTCAGCTTCTCTTCTACTTTCAGAGCCATATGATAAGCATCCTCCACAGTCCTGATAGTAACCATGCTTAATTCATCCTGAATTTCATATCTCAGACCATTCAGATATCTAGCCACCTTCTCATCATCACTCTCTCGATGACCTACTCTGATGTTCAGTCGATAGAATTCCTCAGTGTATTCTTTCACTGTCATCAGTTTCTATCTCAGGTTCTACATCCTCCTGAACAGTAAGATTTGATAATCCCTTGGGATGAACTTTGTCTTCATCTTCGCAATCATTCTATCCCATCTTTTAATCTTTTTCTTACCTTTGGAACGTCTATCTGCTTGAAGCTCGTCCCACCATAATACTGCATGTCCCTTCAATTTTGTAATAGCATGCCTGACCTTCTTATCCTCTTCGATATCCTCATAATCAAAGTAGGTGTCAAGAGATCTAATCCAATCCAGAAGCTCTTCTGCATCCATATTTCCTTCATAACTTGGAATGTCCATCTTTGTCTTCGAACTCATTCGGGCGATAGCCTTAATTAACCGCTCGTTGGCTGCATCTTCGGCTGCAACTTCTCCCTGTTTTTCAGCTTCAACTTCGCCTTTAGAGTCACTTAGATCTCCATCACTGGCTATGTGTCTCTGCGCTGCTTCCATATCTTCTAATCTCGCTCGGAGATCACGTATATACCTTTCCATCTCTAGCACCTGTGCTTGTCTCCCTCTTCCTCTCTGGTTTCTTCTATCCTCTAGATCAGGTGATTGTCTTTCTCTCCTCAGCGACATGGTGAATTCTTCTTTTCTCCTCTACTACAGAAAATAGAGAAATTTTCTCGCTCTTATACCACTCTGATGCAAACGTTCACCACCCTCACGGGCGCGTCCTCTCACACAGGACCTTCCTCTCTTCTCGGCCCGAAGAACACAAAGGTTCTCCAAGTTCCCTATTGGGACTCTTTCTACCCACAGATTCTCTTCGTCACGTGATCCCCTTCCTTAAATCCTTAGAGGATCAGAACTCGTGACTTCGCGAGTCTAACAGTCGAGTGCTACACCCTCGGATTCCCCAGACCTGATGGTCAGTCAACTCACTGACTTTTCCCTGAGAGATTTCGCTACTCGCAACCTTGCTACTCGCGATACCAAAATTTTGGTTCTTCAACCTCCAATATCCGATGTACCAAAATTCCGATGTGCATGTGTGACTTGACCCGTCCACACCCGTCACTTCCCTCAGGACTTTTGCGCTATCGCGACCTCGCTCTTTCATGACTTTCCTACCCGCGAGGTCAATTTCTTGAGCCTTTTCTCGCGAGGCTCCGATGCACGAGCCCACGTGCGGATCCAATGGTCCTCCTGCACTCTGGATCCAACGACTATTACTTTCTCATCGTGCCTCATGTCTTCGTGACTTTGAATACCCAATACTTGGGCTCTCACCCTGCGAGCTCCCGAGTTCACGAGATCCTTAGATCTCCTCTACCTGTCCTAACAGACTTGGATCAACGGTGCTGCCCCTCCTGATCTTTGAATCCTCTCCACGCTTGCGTTGTAGCTACCTTGCACCTCTAGAAGATCCAACGGCTCTCAGAACTTTGTGAAATCTCTTCCAAAGACTTCGTCCATCCATTCTCTCCTTGAGGATTCTGTGAAATAAGGTAGTGTCTCTCCACGAGATTCATTTGCTCGCTCACCAAACTGCAACGCCTTCCTCCGACTTCCCACAGAAACTTCCCTCCACTTAGCCTTCAGTGAGTTCAAAGGTCTATTCCTCCTGAGCTTTTCCATAACTTCAACAGTCTCTTAGGAAAGAGATATCTTTGTGCACGCACTGGAAACTATGGCTTGAAGCCTTTCACGGCACAAACTCCCGGTACTCTTCTTCAATGATATCACAAAGGTTCTATACCTCCTGAGCTTTCCCATTCTGAATATTTCAGAGGGACTTGCACGTGCTCCTCGCGACAATCGTTCAACAACTCTCAAGTGTTGAATCCCTTTGACTCTGTGCAACTCCTGCAACAATAGTCTTTGATTCCCTTTGCTTAGATTCACAACTGAGACTTCTTGTTCAGCCTTCACACTCCTTGCATGGCTTCAACAACCCAAATCCACCTCTGGGTGAATGAGAACAAAAGTTAAACTACCGAGCCTTCATCAACGCACTCCTTGTGGATGTATTCAACTGCACACTTTGCAGGAATATCCTGGCTCAGATAGATATTGAACCTCATTCTCTATCCCTTTCAGACTTCAGTTGAACATGAAATCACATGCACAGCATATATAAAGAAAATGCATAACAAGAAAGCAAACATTCATGAGCGTAACATCAATACACAGAGAAAACAACACAAACCATGTGCTTGAATCAAAGCTTCATTCTATTAATTCAAGTGCCTGTACATGGGTGTTCTTCATACAATATTCTCTACCTTCCCTTCACTTCTCCTGGGTTGATAATATTACAATGCACAATGAGGGTGTCTATACCCGTTTTCCCTCTCGAACTCTAAACTATCAAATCTAGCCTTAAAATCCTATCTACCAGCATTAACTAGATTAAATGCCTCCTATCTACCAAAGGATGGGAGCTTAAAGGCTTAAGTTCCAATACAATATACAAATGTGCCTTCATAAATGGCTTCATTAAAAGACTTGTGTTACAATCCCAAAGTATTTTCAAAAGTTTGGGTTTGTTTATCCAGCTGGTCTCCACTTAATGTGTTGGCTCGCTTGATGAGTTGGCGATGCTCCTACATCACAACATCATAAGATCTTAATATTGTGACATAGAGGTTGGCCTTGGTGAAAAACTCTCCCAAGTTAAGGGTTCAACTCGTAACCTTTCCTCCAACCTTTGGTTTGGCTCATGAAGACATCTCTACGAAGCTAAAATCATCCTTTTTGACTGCCTTTACCTTAATCCTTTTTAACGTTGTATCAAAAATGAAACTCTCGGTAGCACCAGGATATATCAAAATACAAAGGGTCTCGTCAATGATGGTACCTGATGTATCGAGCGTAGTCGACTAGTGCTCTTCTTGGTGGTTATTCACCACTACATGAATCCGATGGGCCTTGCCCAAATCTCCCACGGTAGTGGGTCTAGATGATCCAAATACTCTAGTCCTCTCCTCTGGGTAGTCACGCTAGTAGTGTGGCTCCCCACATGTCCAACACCCCTTCTTTGATCCAGTACTCCTGGTACCTGAAGTAGAAGATGATGGCCCACCAACCTGAAATCCTGGTTTGTTATGTTTAACAAACCTAAATTTCTACTACTACGGTCGATGCTAATGTTGATGTTGTGGTTCTCGATAAGGTGTCCACTACTGAGGTGTTGGTTACCGAAGTGTAGTGAAAGTTGATCCTCTCTGAAAGCCATGATATCTAGGCGTATGTCAGGTTGGTGTCTGGTGCTGCCACACACTAGATGACACCTTGCATGTCGGTCTCACTGGAGTCCTGCTGTGGACCCCACATATAAGATCCTCCTCTGTTATGAGGGCCTTCTAGATGACATCATGCAAGGTTTGAGGCATCAAAATCATAACCTTTGTAAGTATGCTTCCATCAAGGTCGAACACAAATTTGTTGACCTTAAGTTTATTAGTATTAAGATGCGGAGCATATAGAAGAAACTTCATAAAATGAGTCTCATACTCAGGCACCCTACAACCGCCCTATCATAAGGTATCAAACTCATCTAAGGCACCAAAGAACTCAATAAATTTGGCCTTCTCAAGTTCGCGGTGAATGCTACCAGTACCAACTGGAATGGACAGTGGACCCTCATGGGGTGTCAGTGCCCTGGCCTCAACTCTATCCAAACAAATGATCAATGCCTCATACATCCACTATAAATACCTTATCAGCCCAACCACATCACCCACTGCTGTCTTCTCCTACTCGACAACCTGCTCATCTCCCTGGGGGTTAGACCCCTCAGGAGTGGATGCTACTGGAGGCATCGTGCCTCCTCCCCTAGCACCTCATAATCTACCTCCATGACGTCCTCTAACCATGGTTACCTATAAGAATACAATTCAACTTAATAAGAAACCTTATAATAAAATATCATAACAACGAAAGCTGAAGTGTTCCCAAGTCACAGATTGAACCATCTCTGATACCATGTGCAACGATTGCTTCGTTACTAGTACAAGCGAAGCAAAAGGTGCAATCCTTTTTTTTTTTTTTTAATCCGAACGACAAAAACGATTATATCTAAATAAGATATCTGACGGCGAGCGCCACCCTAGCCAAATAAGCCACAGACAATTAAGATTCCACGCACTGGCATAAGAGAAACTGGGAGAAACAAGTGTAAAATAACAAGGAGAAACAAATACCCTCCTGACAGAGCATGACCTCTCCTTCAAGATAAGCGAAAAAATCCCCATCTCGACACAATGCCCTCGATCAATAGTTAAATAGGACCTCAATGGTGCACAACCAAGTGCATGAAGGTGTTACCAGCCAAACTCCAAACAACTACAAAAAACAACACCCACAATGGGTAGTACAGACCCCAGCCAAGTTATCCCTCGACCAAAGACTCTAGATGAACCCAACTTGCTAGGAATCAACTTACTGATCAGAGGACTACACCCACACTCCAAACAACAAATCAACAAGATGCAAGATGACGTTGTTTGAAGAAAGCAGAAGCTAAGACATGACTTCACCAACAATCCATTCATTCATCAAGTCTAAACTAGTCAATAATTACCATATATTTAACATTAATTCTAATCTAATTAGCAAGTCTAGATTATAAATTAGTCATTAATTTACAATCAAATTTAGCAATTCTAAAATTACAATTTGTCAATAATTACAATCTAATTTGTCAAATCAATTTTTAATCAATACTTAAACTATAAACTACAATTTCAATCTAATTTTACAAGTCTAGTTTAATCATTGTTAAAACCAATGGACAAGTCTGGTCAAATTAAATTTAAAGCCTGTCTATTATTCAAATGAAGAGGTCATCTACAAAAATGATAATAAATTATCGTATAAATTAAATATAAACTACCATTGCTGTAAAAATATTGTCTAATTTATACATGAGTTGTCAATTAAAAAAAATGGAATGTGTGTAGTTTGACAAATCATCTGACAATCTAAATAAAAAAAATGACCAGAATATATAATGTGTTTTAATCAAGGTTATACATTGTCTACCAAATTAAAATCGGATTTCGTGTAGATTGACAAGTCACTTGGAAATCTAATAAAAAAAAATGTAACATCCCGCTCTGGCGCACTGAGACCACTTATTATTTGAGGACACTTGCTCGCAAGTGATCTGGACCCTTTTTGACATTACACCTATTATATTTGATTATGATGTGATTGACAGATGACATGATGTGTTACTATTTGATTAGACGGGTGTTATTGACTCAGTTTGATTGAGTGTGCAGGGTTTTGACCTTGAGGATGCAGAGGCATCGGTAGAACCCCCTTGGACTCCGGACTGAGTCAGGGAGTGTG
>JZKD02S0000004.1:164883-188880 GCA_000966675.3 Picea glauca
ATATGATTTGAGATATATAGAATAATCTATGGATCATAATCTAATATATCATATAGATTGTTATTTATCATAATAGATAGATTATGATTATTTTCATATATAGATAGTTTATTGGTTTCCTATTATGCTACTAGCCTAAAATATAAATGTTATTTAAGATTCTATTGTTTTAGTGATAATGAACTTTATTGTGTCAATGTTCATAATAGATTTGTTAATATCTCTTAATATTCGTCGTTAGGAGAGAGCCGAAGGGAGTTTAAGAAAAAACAAAGATTTGAATGTTGATGGCGGGAAAATCCTATGGGCACTGGTTCATAAGTTTTATCTGTTTAGCTTGTATCATATATCTAAGGAATGGATTAACATTATGGTTATGGATTGTTATTTGAACTGGTTCCCATTCTACCCTTACTTCCCTTTATTTCGAGTATTTTTTCCAACTCTCCTTACTTAAGTTTTTCCTTGGTGTCAGTTTTCTCAGTTTTATTAATGACTATTTATTTTTCCCTTCTCAGAAATTGGTTCATATTTACACTTCGTTATTTTATTTATTTTACTTTCCACTTGGGCTATGAAATCTCGAGTGTTGTCTTGTCTCTCCTATTTTCCATTATTTTAATCGACATTTTTTTCTCCTCGTGGGTCGAGCACTTTGGCGACCCTTGATTTTGGAGGTGGGGATTGGATTTGTCAGTTGGCAGTTTAATGACTACTGGCAGTAAATCGATACTTATTAAGAATATTAATGATCTCCTTAATGAGGAGGATGATAACTTATATAAGGAGGCTAGATTATTACCAGATTACCCAACTACTGTGGAACTTTCGAAGCATAGAACTCTTTTGTAGAACTCTGGTGACTAGCCAATTGGAGCTTTAGGTATTATTAACCTTCTACCGGATTATACTAAGGCTACACTCCCTAGTCTGGTAGAAACTTGCTTGTAGAACATTATTCCCAGAACGGGTTGTGGAGTAGAGCAGTGGAACTTTGGGAGTGCTCCTCTAGTTTCACTTGGAAAAACAAAACACCTATCTGTCTTTCGCAAACAAAGGAAGTAGTGGAATTCAAACAAGGTAAATAGAAAAATGGTTCTCAGCTCTAACATTGGCCTTGAGGATACTTTTTGGTTAGCTCTTTGTGATTTAGTAGGGAGGTTCGCCTACGGGCATTTATGCTGAGAAACGTTCCCAGTCTGGTCGGATAGAGTCCGGTCGACTATGTTAGGATACGCTACGGAGCTCATGCAACTCTCCAAAGGTTGGTGGGGATTTATCTGTCGTTCTATGGATGATGTTGAAAATATTTTAGCACAGAGGTGGTTGAACGACGATAGTAGCTTTATGCTAAAAAAATGGAGGGTGTCTTTCAATGTGGAGACTGAATACTTCATGTATTGACATTTCTAGATTCTTCTTTCAGGCTTTCCTGTACACATGTGGAATGAAGGAGCACTGAAGGATATCGGTGATGCTCTTGGAATCTTTATTTTGGTTGATAGAGGTATGTTAACTTCGCCTATGCAGAAATTTTGTTTAATTTTAGTTGAAATGGACATAAGTCATGGTATTCCTGAAACTCTTGAGATTAAGTGGTGAGGGAGGAATCTTTTGCAGCGAATTGATTACTTATGCATACCCTTTTGGTGTATCCTGTGTCATAGTACCGAATATCCTCGCAGGGATGGTAAAGGTTTGTATGAGGAGAAATATGAATAAGAGGATGATATTTCTATAAATTATTATATTGATCTTTCCATTAATACAGGTTACTATAGTGTTGGTATGGGAAATTGCTCACTTGACTTGGAAGAACTGGAACAGGATTCAACACATCACTGTCCTTATTTTTTTTCTACTGTCTCGACTTTGGAAAAAGAAACCTTAAGCTCCTCGAAGTGGTTTTCTCAGTGTATATCACTCTCTTGTCCTTTTACTGAGGTGCGGGTGAGTGACCTTACGAAGCCTGTTATTCCCCTTGTTTCTACTTTACCTTCCAGTATTTTGAATAATATTTCTTTGGTCCCACCGTTGCTACTGTTGGGGAACCTTTCTAATTCACTAACTTTACCTAACAGTTTTTGTCCTTTGTCCCTTGTGGATTCTGTGTTAACTTAACCAAGTCAGGTTTCTCCTCCAATTTTAAATGTTTCTTCCCCCAACAGCCCGGGTTATCATGAACCAGATGATTCAAATCTCTCCCTTCAAGCGGTTTTAGACTCATTTATTCCTTTTTTGAAGGATCATTCTTCCATCAATATGTTACCTATTTTTCGGGGAATGGCTTTACAATTTTCTAGTTCACAAAGGAGAAATACTTTTTTTGGTCGGGTTTTGAAACCTCTCCCATAAAAACCTGAAGTTCTAGGAAGAAAAAAATTAAGGATACTTTGAATATTGGTCCTACTAACCCTACCGACTATGGGGCACTTAGAGAATGTAAATCCCCTGCTCGGGCTAACTAATTCCGTTACTTTCACTTAATATAAGATGGATTGGGGGTGCCCTAAAACTAGCCTCGGTGTGTAGGGTACAAGACAAAACTAGACCTGAGATTGTTCTATTTCAAGAGACTATGTACTTGCAGAAAAGGCTCATGACTTCATTTTTAAGATTCAACCAAATTGGATATGTTGTGCAGTAAATTCTAATGGGAGTTCAGGAAGTTTAATGGTGTCATGGGACCCCAACTTTTTTTATTTGATTCCCTCTCTAACTTGCACTAGCATCTTCTTGACAGGATTTTATATTGTCGCTAGGAGACAGGTTTATATTCTAAACACTTATGGACCTTGTGTGGAGCATAAAGTTTTGTGGGAGTGCGTGGGAAGATCGATCTTATTATCACACAACAATTTGATTCTAGTGGTTGATTTAAATTTGACCCTCTATTCTAGTGAGATTTGGGGAGGTGTTAGAACTCTGGGTTGCTTGGCAGGTTTCTTCAAGAATTTCTTCCTGTGCCTTGGTCTTATTGATATTGTTTCAAGGAAGCTTGTCCCAACTTGGAGGAACAATCGGCTGGCACAAAACTTATTGCAAAGAGGTTACACAAGGATTTAATTTCTGAGGATTTTCTAGCTTCGACTAATATTTATCATTCTTGGGTGGAATACCCTTACATCTCATACAAAGCTCTCATTTTACTTCAATTGGATCTTCCTACTACTCACCTTTTCTATCCTTTTAAGATGAATCCTTTTTGGACCCATGATTTAAGTTTTGAGAATTTGGTTAAACAGATTTGGAATGATCCGAAGTACCTGGGCGAAAGTGGAAAACAAAATAGGCTTATTTTGAAACTTAAGGACCTCAAGATACAGACTAATATTTGGTTGTAGGAGAGGAAATTAAGAACAAAAGCACACTTAAAGAATCTATAAGATTAAATTACAGAGTGTATCCATAAAAACTCAACTAGAAGTGGATAGATGGCCCAAGAATATTTAGTGAAGGAATTGGAAACTGCAAGAAATAATATTCTTCAGGAAAAGGAGGAATACTGGAGGGAGCGTAGTAGGGCTATTTGGATTAAATTGGAGGAGATAGAAGAAATTTTAAAGAAACTAAAAATGGACAAGAGCCCAGAGCCCGATGAATGGTCAGTAGAGTTCATTTCTTTGAAATAGTTGGGGAGGGGGGGGGGGATCTTTTGGAGATGGACGAAGAAGCAAGAACTAGAGGCAAAATAGTGGGAGGTTTAAAAGCTACTTTTATTGCATTAATACCAAAAGTTAATAAGCCTCAATGTTTCGATGACTTTATGCCTATTTCAATTTGTAATTTATGATACAAAATCATTTCCAAAGTTTTAGCAAATCATATCAAACCAATGTTGTCTAGATCAATCTATGAAGAATAGGTGGGTTTTATTCAAGGTAGAATAATACATGATGCCATTGGTACTGTGCACAAATGTCTCCATAGTTTAAAAAATAAAAAAACCAAATCTTTAGTATTAGATATTGACCTTAAGAAATATTATGATTGCATTAGTTCGGATGAGGATCATACTTATTCAGATTGGGTTGGGACTAGATTTGAGAGAGTGGATTATGAGTTGTGTAATGTCTACCTCCTATTTAGTATTGATAAATGGGGAACCTACAACTTTCTTTGATACCGAGTGGGGGCTCAGATAGGGATTTCCTCTCTCGCTGTTATTGGTCATCCTTGTCATGGAGGGTTTAAGTCTATTATTAAATGAGAAGAAGTTCGACAGAAGACTTACAGGGGTGAAAGTTTCTAGAACTATTAAAATTCTACATGTTCTTTTTTTTTATGACGTTGTGATCCTGTTGAAGCCTAGAACAGAGGAATGGATGGAGATCGACAAGGTTCTTAAAACTTTATGTTCAAATTATGGATTGGTGATTAATATATGTAAATCTATAGTACTTTAGGAAGGTTGGTTGGAAGATGATATGAGACCTTTCAAAGCACATTTTCCTTTCAATTTTGAGGAATTAGAGACGGGGTTTAAGTACCTAGGTTTCTTCCTCAAAACTAGTATGTATCGGGCTTGTGATTGGTGTTGGCTCCTTAAGAAAATAGAAAAGAAAATTAGTAACTGGTGCTTTCGTTGGCTTTCCCTGGGAGGTAGATTATTTCATTTATTGGATGTCCCTTGGTCTTATTCCTAGTTCGGTTTTAAGCTCTATTAGAAAGTTAATGTACATTTTTTTATGGAAGAAGAATCAAGATTCTTGTACTATCCATCTATGCAATTGGGAAAAGTTGGCATTGCCCAAAGAATTTAGGGGGTGGGGTTTCTTAAATATTTTTTATTTCAACAAAACATTGGTGGCACACTCTCTTTGGAGAGTTATCACTAGTGGAGGAATGTGGCACATGATCATTATGGATGTAAAGAACCTCCTCGTTACGACCAAAACTCTTTAACAGGTGCAATTTTTTTTTTTTTTTTGTATAAGGTGTGTGCGCGTGGGAGAAAGGAACCAGACACACTTGACTCTACGTCGCCACCCGACGACTAACAAGAAGCAACCACGAGGATCACAACAAAAATATAGAAAGAGCACAACAAGTAAATGTAATCATTAACAACCATAGAGATAAGGCTCACAACACGTAACTGCAAATGTTTAATGACATACAGGGTTATGCACGGTACGAACACAAAAGGAAGTATCCATAGTAGTATATTTTACTATTTCTTCATAGGAAAGAAATGCGTTTAATCTTAGTTCTTTGCTTCGGAGAGAGAGAAGGTCAGATAGGCTCCTGGCTGACTGCTCAGGAAGAAACTAGTAATCTTCGTCAGGTGTGTCGCAAGAGTGGAAACCCTGCCTTTAAAGGGCCCGAGACTCTTGATACGGCACTGGATTCTTACACAGAAAATAATCACACACACAGACTTATATACTAAGGCTACAGGGAGGTGTCTACATCCCGCCCGACATAAGCAGACCAACCAATAGAATGATCTCATCCAAGTACCATAACAACTAAAGACAACCACTAACTCTATGGACGCGCAACTCCGAAGGACTCCGAAAATGACCAATCAATGTTAAGACAAGGTATTTCCTACGACTCAAAAGACATTTAATACTGGTCCAATACTCCATTTGAACTCCATTGGTAGACGAGATACCCAGTCCAACCATATAAGAATGTAAATTTAAGTAATTACAAATCCCCCAATTATAAAATCTTTAGTAATTTAAGGTACTTTGTTCAAGGACCTTACATCTTATGTGTCATCAATAACAGTAAAATTTCAATAGAATTACACTGAATAACAATGTCCCTTATCCTTAAAATCCCAAGGCTTTGCATTTGAATTGACAATGAAATTAAAAATCATGTCACTAACACTAACATTATATTCTTATTCTATTATGCCATGACATTATACCTTTACACATTGCAAGACCATATAATATAGTGGTAGTACAATCGTACACTCCTATCCCATTCATGTTATCCCTTACTATAAATTTCCATATCAGTACCATAAGATAATAATAACTTTAAATCATATGGCCATAACAATGCAGTAAAATAACATTTAAAAAATTCATTCTATGCTATCTAGTATGAACCTTGCATTTCTCTACTAGAATAAAATAACTCAAATCATCTAACTTAAAGTTTTATAAACAAAAGGAGGCTAGCTGGTCAAGAATATTCCCGTTCCACTAGAGGAGTAAACGAGATTTCTTTTTATCAAGAATTCCACTTTTATATATATATATATAAAAAGAAGTCTAGTCGCCTTCTAAAATTCTAAAAGCATACTCGGATGTTAAGAAGAAGGGCATCCCTTGCAATAACCTAACAATGGGAAAACTAAAGTCATACATTACCTTGCATTTATAACCCTGACTCATGTGTCATTAATTCCAGAAATTCAGAATTACATTCGTTACAATCGCTCACATTAAAGGTTTAGTGTGTGATGATTTTCAACCAGGAAACTAATATTTGTTAAAACAACCACCCTTTCAATGATATGGAACTTTCACCGGTAGATTAGAGTTACTGAGGTTGCTCAGCAAAAGATTTGAACAAACTAGTATCCTGAGCGCATTGAAGTGAGTGCTGTCAGAAATCCATCATTAAGAGAAATAAAAACCTATTTAAATATGCACACAGGTGTAGTTAAGATTCTGTCGAAACAACCAACGCACAGGTGAAATTAAAACTCTGTCCAACAGAAAATGCACAGGTGTATTTAAAACTCTGTCCAACAGCAACGCACGGGGGTATGGTTGTCAAGCTTAGGATTCATATATGTAATTACTGTTGTTGCAGGGAAAAAGCCAATTTCTAAATTACAACCACTCCAAAACTGGCGTTAAAGATTTCTTTCCATTCCACTGCCATTGAACCGTCATTTTATTTAGTCTTCACTTGACTTAAGGCTGAACCACTCAAAATTATAACCGGATGACTGTGAATAAACAATTATACAAGAAAAAGACTCCTAGCTGTCTTTCATTACCAACCACCATTCATTAAAGACAAAACGTAGACAATTAAGGCAAGAGGTAATAATGCACAGAGGTTATAAGGCACAGAGGTAATAACAACATGCCATCACTGTGGATGCAAAACCTGAAATTCAACGCAGGACTGGTTATCCTAGAACGCAGACCCAAAAAACAACCACAGGAATCCTCATGGGAATCGCCACATTGATTTTATAAGAGCAGAAAGCCAATACACTCAACGAAAATTACAGCAACACCAAAACTCATGGATAAAAATACGAATTTCACATGGTCATATACAGAATGCCAGTACTAATTAATAACCCCCACAGGCAAAGGAAAAAATCCCACGAGAATGAATTCGCCCACAGAGGATGAATGCACCCTATAGAAACAATTCTCCCTCACAGAGATTAGAACGCCCACAGAATGTAAAATACTCTAGATAAAAACAATAAGTCGACTCTACACAGTCCCCAATCGAATCTCAATCGTTGAATCCAATTGCTGAGGTTTCTGTCACCAACCCAAGGAACACATCCCCGGCGTTCTTAAAAGAAACAAAAAAAAGGCAGTTTAGAGACCCTAAACTAATTCAATCCACAAAATAATTAAAAAAAAATGCAGAGATCAAGAAATACCAAATCGCAGACAAGTTTTGGGCAATCGCCATGCTGAGGGGAACAACAAAACACAGAAGAAAATGCAGAGTTCAAGGGAGTGAATCTGCGGGGTAACCTCCAGTGAGTTATAACACAAGGATTTGCAGAAAAATAAAACAGAACGCAGAGAAATATTTTAACACAAACGCATAGATTAATGACCATTATCAGTGGATGAATCCGATAGGAACAAGTTTGCCGGCAAGGGTTAATTACACAGTTAATTATAAAAATTATCACTCAGCAATCATTGGATAAAATCAAGAGGTTCCACAAGCATTGTAAATGTTTATTCTATGCGAATCGTCAAGGAAAAAGGCAGAAGCAGTAGACTATTATATAAAATTGTAACGCCATTACACTTTTTAAATAAACAGACAGATCTACATCAATCCTAGTGATTTCTATTCTACCAAATAATGACCATACCTTTGCCTCTTCACCTTCCTTGAATGATGATCCCGCGCTCCGTGTCACTCCTACTCCGCATCTCTCCCGCTCGCCGATGGTAGAGACTACACCAGTACCTCTCAGCCAATCGCTAGGGGTACTCTGCTTCCCCCTTATCCCCCTGAGCCACAAAGGGGCCACACAAAATCCATAAGGTAAGTCTATCTTCCCAGCTCGCCTCGCAAGGCCGAGATACCACACCAATCCAAGGTGGGAAAATCCCAACTCCTCACAAGAAATCAGTCAAGTCACAAACTGGCAGTGTAACGTTACTCTAACAGCCGATCCCCTTTTCCTCCTCCTCTTCCTTTTCTTTTATAGAGTTTTTGAGACCCACCAACTTTCCTAAATCACATTTTTGATTAAGTTTCAATAAAATATTATGAATATTCTCCATCGCACAAGTGTCGTCCATCCCCCTCTTTCCTCAAGTAACTATTTTCTTTAATTTATTAAATTCCTCATTTCCCTCACCCACCTAGAATCGCTCCAAAATTTACTCCTAGGTGTTCCTAGATCCCCTTACATGCTTTTAGAAAATTTCCCTAAAATGAAGTTGCTAAATTTAGTTCATTTTAGGAAGTTCTTAATTGCGGATTCCTTACTATGTTGACTTTGATTTTTACCCTATGTCCCCTTCTTTCCTTTACTATGTTTCATTTATTACTTAGTTTCCCTATTTTTATTATTCCCTTCCTTTTTCAAACCAAAAAGGTAAATGCGCTAATTAATCTTTTCATTTATTATTTATTTAATATCTTTTGTTCTTTCACACGTTAGGAATTAATTTCATCTTTGCAAATTTTTAAATCCCTTAGTTTAATTAAATCCTTACTCTCTTCATTTACCCCAATAATTTATTTTTATTCTTAGGGTCCCCTCTTAAGGTTAGACTAAATTTTTACCCTAGAGAATTTTAGACTTATGACTTAGATTCTGAACTCGCAACACTTGGTTAGGGAAGTTGTTTTAAGGGTTTCTTAAGGTGTTAATGTATTAGGGCCGTCTAGGTTTATTTCTTCCTCATCATCAATGCGATGTGCCCTTCAGGACGCACTACGTGCTCCAAGGGTGCCACTCGCCTCGTTGGTTTCTTTTGCGCAACGTGCCCTTCAGGATGCACCATGTGCTCCAAGGGTGCCACTCGCTTCTTTTGTTTCTTTTGTGTGACGTGCCCTTCAGGATGCACCATGTGCTCCAAGGGTGCCACTCGCCAACTTGACTGATTGGTAGACATCTATAACTCATGGAGTCAACACTCCGACAGGTGAACTTATGGGAGAGACTGTCAGAGACTTCCCTCACAGCATCGTGGATCCTCTCGAACTAGGTAATCATTAACCTACATTTCGAGCCACGGCGAGAGTGCTAGTTGGATGTGGCAGGGCTGTTGTCCACACCTCTCCCTCAACCTCTCTAGAAATCGTGTGTGGCCCCTTTACTCCATATGTGAGTCTGGTCGGAAATCTATCGTCATCCTGCATCATCAACAATCGTGTCAGAACATGTCAACATCATATCATCAAATCAATGAAATATCATAGTAAATAAATCAACTCAAATAGCACACTCCCTGACTCAATCTAGAGTCCAAGGGGTTCCACCGATGCCTATGCATCCTGAAGGTTAGAAACCCTGCACACTCAATGAAACTAAGTCAATAGCACCTGTCTAATCAAGGTAGTAAAAACATCATGTCATCTATCATAACGCATCATAATCAAGGATAAATGGTTTAACATCATAACAGTCCAGATCACTTGCGAGCAAGTGTCCTCAAAGAATAAGTTTTCTCAGTGCGCCAGAGCAGGATGTTACATACACCCCCTCTTGTTCTAAACTTTGTCCCAAAGTTTCTTAGTATAAATGCCGAAATAAAAGTACCATAGTATCATAAGTCTATCTATCAAACAAAAATGGGAACTAATGTTGCATATCATATGCGTCCTCCCAGGTCGCCGAGTGTGGACTATAACTGTCCCACTGGACCATGACCTGATCTACCGTTCGACATCGTAACTATTGAACGCAATGATCTAATATGCGGACTGGCTCAGCCATGAGCGCTCCCTCATCCGATACCTGCAAGGAACTCATGTCAATCACATGTGTAGGATCACTAATATAATGTCTCAAAACAGATACATGAAAAACATCGTGCATACGCCTCAAAGAATCAGGAAAGGCTAGTCGATAGGCCACAGGGCCCTTTCTCTCCATGATCTCGAAAGGTCCCATGAACCTAGGAGAGATTTTATCTCCCTTTCCAAACTTGATCGAACTCTTATGTGGTTTAACCCGCAAGAAGACTCGATCGCTGACCTCGTAACTATGGTCAACTCGGTGCGCATTGACATAACTCTTCTATCGATCCTGCGATTCTTTTATCCTTTGTCTTATGGTTTTCATTTGCTCTTCCATTTCTTGGATTGCTTCTAGTCCCACCAGGACCCTATCCTCAAGCCGATCCCAACTCAAGGGCGTCTGACACGATCGCCCATAAAGAAACTCAAAAGGCGCCATCTTAATGGTGCTCTGCTAACTATTGTTGTAAGTGAACTCTACTAGAGGCAAGAATTCCTCCCAATGCTTTTGTTGGTCCATCACATACATGCACAACATGTCTTACAAGGTTTGGTTTATTCGTTCGGTCTGTCCATCAGTCTCTGGGTGATATGCAGTACTAAACTTGAGTTGGGTTCCCAAGGCCTCTTGAAAACTCGTCCAAAATCATCCAGTAAACACCAATCCTCGATCAGATATAATCTTATCTGGCACGCCATGCAACCTCACAATCTCATTGATGAAAACTCTCGCTATGTCAGGTGCCTGATAGGTCGTATGCACAGGAATAAAGTGAGCACTCTTCGTCAGAGTGTCTACTACTACAAAAATAGAGTCGTGTCTCCTTGCCGTCAGTGGCAATCCAACAATGAAATCCATCGAAATAACTTCCCATTTCAATTTTGGAATGGCATCTGGTTGAAGTAATCCTGTCGGGTGTCAATGTTCAGCCTTTACCTGCTGACACTCTAGACATCTGGCCACATAGTTGACTATGTCAGCCTTCATTCCCTTCCAGAAGAATAAGGGTTTAAGGTCTGCCCTCATCTTCGTAACTCCCTGGTGAGCCATGTAAACTGCTCTATGAGACTCACTGAGGATCAACATCCTCAACTCATTGTTTGGTGGTACATAAATCCAACCTCTAAATCTCAATAAACCATCGCTATCAAATGAAAATCCCTCATATCGTGGTACCATCATTGTGTTTTGTCCAATAAAATCCTCGACTTCTTTGTACCATTCATCATCACGCTGTAAAGTGAGAATCTTATCACATAGATTCATCTGAAGAGGCAACACCGAAAAGATGCATGGTCTCTGACTCAAAGCATGAACCACTCGGTTCACTGTTCCCTTTATGTAAGTAATCTCGAAGCCGTACTCGCTAAGCAATTTCGACCAACATCGTTCTCACGCGTTCAGGTCGCTTTGCGTGAAAATGTGTTGCGACCCACAATGATCAGTCTTTAATTCAAATTTTTGTCCAACAAGGTAGTGTATCCAAACCTTCAAGGCATACACGATGGCTAATAACTCCAAATCATGCATCACGTAGTTCTCCTCATGCCTTCTCAGTTTCCTCAAAATGTAAGCAATCACTCGTCCGTCTTGCATCAAGACTCCGCCTAAACCTTCCTTGGATGCATCAGTGCATACCAAGAAGTATGCGTCCATGTCAGGGACCTTTAGTATCGGCGTTGTGGTCAACAACTCTTTCAGCCTTCGAAATGCTTCTGCGCATTTCTTGGTCCAAACAAACTTATTTTTTTTCTTCTGCAATTCCATGATTGGATTTGCTATCTTCGAAAATCCCTCGACAAACCGTCGATAGTATCCTGCTAAACCCATAAAACTACGCACTTCTATGACATTCGTCGGTGCAGGCCATTCCATAATAGCCTCAACCTTGGCTGGATCCATGATGATACCTTCGCCAGAGATGACATGCCCTAAGTAGTGAATCCTTGATTGATAAAAAGAGCATTTGGACAACTTCCCATACAATTTGTGTTCTCGTAAACATTGTAGTATCAAGTGCAAGTGCTCGTCATGCTCCTCTGTTGTCCGAGAGTAGATCAAAATATCATCAATGAATACTTGGATGAACTTGTCCAAGTACTCGTGGAACACCCCATTCATCAAACTCATGAATACCCCTGGGGCGTTTGTTAGTCCAAAAGGTAAAATAGTAAACTCGTAATGTCTAAATCTCGTCTTAAAGGCGGTCTTAGGGACGTCATCCTCCTTGATCTGCAACTAGTGATACCCTGATCGCAAATCAATCTTGGAGAAAACTATCGCACCCTTCATTTGATCGAACAGATCATCAATTCTTGGTAAGAGATACCGATTCTTGATCGTAGCCTTGTTCAGTTGATGGTAGTCAATGCAAAGCCTCCACGATCCATCCTTCTTTCGTATGAAAATAACTGGTGCACCCCACGATGACACACCAGGGCGTATCAGTCCCAGGTCCAACAACTTCTTTAGTTTCATTTTCAACTCTTGCAACTCCGGGGTCGACATCTGATAAGGCATTCTTGCTATCGGTTCGGTCCCCGGTTTCAGGTCTATGGTAAACTCCAATTCCCTTTCCGGCAGCATCCTAGGTAACTCCTCTGAAAACACATCCACAAACTCCTTCACCACCAGAAAGTGTTCTAGACCTTCCGCCACTCCCTTTTCGTTTAGCGCAAGGATCACATAAAGCTTTCACCCCTTGCGGATACTCTTTCGTAATTGTAAGGAAGAGACAAACCTTAGGGAAACTCCCTAGTTATGTACTACAATCACACGTCTTTGTCCTTTATCATCAACCAAGCTCAACCGTTTCGTTTTACAGTTGAGTATCACCTCATGCAATTCCAACCAATCCATACCAATCACGATGGCATAAGATCCTAAGATCATGACATACAAGTTGACCCTCGTGACAAACTCTCCCAGGTTAAGGGCGCAGCCCGTAACCTTTCTTCCAACCTTTTTTTTGGCTCCTGAAGCCATCTCTATGAAGTTAAACTCATCATGTTCGATTGCCTTCACCTTAATCCTTTTTAGCACTGCACCAGAAATGAAACTCTTAGTAGCACCTGGGTCTATCAAAATACTAAGGGTCTGGTCAGGGATAGTACCTGTCGTCTCGACCATAGTCGACTGGTGCTCTTCCTGGAGATTATTCATCGTTGCGTGAATCCAATGGGCCCTACCCATATCTCCCACTGTAGTGGGTCTGGCTAATCCAGACGCTCTAGTCCTCTCCATAGGACAATCACGCTGGTAGTGTGGCTCCCCACATGTCCAACGCCCCTTCTTCGGCTCAGTAGTCCTGGTACCTAAAGAAGAAGATGACAACCCACCGGCCTGGAACCCAGGTCTGTTCTGTTGAACAAGCCTAAATTGCTACTGCTGCGAGCAACTTTGCTGCTGATGCTGTGGTCCCTGATAAGGTTCCTGCTTCTGAGGCGACGCTTGTCGGGGTGTAGTGAAAGTGGATCCTCTCTAGATGCCATGATATCCTGACGTATGTCTCACTAGTGTCTGATGTTGTAGTGTACCAAATGAACCCTTCCCTACGGGTCTCGCTGGAGTCCTCGTCTGACCCCCACTGATAAGCTCCTCCTCTACTATGAGGGCCTTCTAGACGACATCGTGCAAGGTTTGAGGCATCAAAATCCTAACCTTTGCATGCAGGCTACCGTTAAGGCCAAACATGAACCGATTGACCTTGAGTTTTTCTGTGTTAAGGTGCAGAGCATACCGGAGCATCTCCATGAAACGTGCCTCGTACTCGGGCACCGTACGACCTCCCTATTGTAATGCGTTGAACTAATTGAGCTGACGCTCAATGAATTCCTCTGAAAGGTACCTCTCTCGGAACCATTCCTCGAACAGTTCCCATGACAGATTTTCAATAGCCATGTTCAGCTGCGGCAGGAGTGTCTTCCACCACACCATAGAAGAGCACTCCCCTTCAGTTGAAAGACCGCCATGCGTACCTTCATGTTGGAGGTATAATCGCGATGTGCGAAGCACATCGCCATATTCTCTAACCATACCTGGACGGCGGTGCCATCCGGGGCACCAAAGAACTCGAGAAATTTAACCTTCTCGAGTTCACGGTGAATGCTACCTATAACGGCCAGTGTGCATGGCGGAACCTCAGCCGGTGTCGATGCCCTGGCCTCGTCTTTGTCCAATCGGCTGATCAGTGACTCAGACATGCGCTGAAAAGATCTCATCATCTCGACAACATCGCCAACTGCTATGTGATCCTATCCGAGAACCTGCTCGCCTCCCTGCCGGTTAGACCCCTCAGGTGTGGATGCTACTGGAAGCATCACGCCTCCTCCCCTAGCACTCCGCCGCCTGCCTTCACGGTGTCCTCTAACCATGATTACCTGCACGCACACAATTAACTCGATTAGTAAAAGTATAATCAAATCTAATCATGTCAATGAAAGCCGTAGAGAATCCCAAGTCGTGGGTCGAACCGGCTCTGATACCATATGTAAAGAACGTCCTCATTACGACCACAACTCTTTAACAGGTGCAATTTTTTTTTTTTGTTTGTTTAAGGTGTGTGCGCGTGTGAGAAAGGAACCAAACACACTTGACTCTACGTCACCACCCGACGACTAACAGGATGCAACCACGAGGATCACAACAAGAAGACATAAAGCACACAACAAGTAACTGCAAGCATTAACGACCATAGACCTAAGGCTCACAACATGTAACCGCAAACGTTTAACGACATACAGGGTTATGCACGATACAAACAAAAAAGGAAGAATCCATAGTAGTATATTTTACTATTTCTGCACAGGAAAGCAGGGAATTTAATCTTAGTTCTCTACTCTGGAGAGAGAGAAGGTCAGATAGGCTCCTGGCCAACTGCTCAGGCAGAAACTAGTAATCTCCGTCAGGTGTGTCGCAAGAGTGGAAACCCTGCCTTAAAAGGGCCCAAGACTCTTGATACGACATTGGATTCTTACACAGAAAATAATCACACACACAGACTTATATACTAAGGCTACAGGGAGGTGTCTACATCCCGCCCGACATAAGCAGACCAAGAAATAGAATGATCTCATCCAAGTACCACAACAACTAAAGACAACCACTAACTCTACGGATGCGCAAGTCCGAAGGACTCCGACAACGACCAATCAATGTTAAGATAAGGTATTTCCTACGAATCAAAAGACATTTAATACTGGCCCAATACTCCATTTGAACTCCATTAGTAGACGAGATACATAGTCCAACCATATAAGAATGTAAATTTAAGTAATTGCAAATCCCCCAATTACAAAAATCTTTAGTAATTCAAGGTACTTGGTTCAAGGACCTTACATCTTATGTGTCATCAATAACAGTAAAATTTCAATAGCATTACACTGAATAACAATGTCCCTTATCCTTAAAATGCCAAGGCTTTGCATTTGAATTAACAATGAAATTAAAAATCATGTCACTAACACTAACATTATATTCTTATTCTATTATGCCATGACATTCTACCTTTACACATTGCAAGACCATATAATATAGTGGTAGTACAATCACACAATCCTATCCCATTTGTGTTATCCTTTACTATAAATTTCCATATCAGTACCATATGATAATAATAACTTTAAATCATATGGCCATAACAATGCAGTAAAATAACATTTAAAAAATTCATTCTATGCTATCTAGTATGAACCTTGCATTTCTCTACTAGAATAAAATAACTCAAATCATCTAACATAAAGTTTTATAAACAAAAGGAGGCTAGCTGGTCAAGAAGATTCTCGTTCCACTAGAGGAGTAAACGAGATTTCTTTTTATCAAGAATTCCACTTATATATATATATATATATATATATATATATATAAAGAAGTCTAGCCGCCTTCTAAAATTCTAAAAGAATTCTCGACTGTTAAGAAGAAGGGCATCCCTTGCAATAACCTAACAATGGGAAAACTAAAGTCATATATTACCTTGCAATTATAACCCTGACTGGTGTGTCATTAATTCCAGAAATTCAGAATTACATTCGTTACACTCGCTCACATTAAAGGTTAGTGCGTGATGATTTTCAACCAGGAAACTAATATTTGTTAAAACAAACACCCTTTCAACGATATGGAACTTTCACCAGAAGATTAGAGTTATTGAGGTTGCTCAGCAAAAGATTTAAACAAACTTGCATCCTGAGCGCATTGAAGTGAGCGCTCAGAAATCCATCATTAAGAGAAATAAAAACCTATTTAAATATGCACACAGGTGTAGTTAAGATTATGTCTAAACAACCAACGCACAGGTGAAATTAAAACTCTGTCCAACATCAAACGCACAGGTGTATTTAAAACTCTGTCCAACAGTAACGCACGGGGGTACGGGTGTCAAGCTTAGGATTCATATATGTAATTACTATTGTTGCAGGGAAAAAGCCAATTTCTAAATTACGACCACTCCAAAACTGGCGTTAAAGATTTCCTGCCATTCCACTGCCATTGAACCGTAATTTTATTTAGTCTTCACTTGACTTAAGGCTGAACCACTCAAAGCTATAACCGGATGACTGTGAATAAACAATTATACAAGAAAAAGACTCCTGGTTGTCATTCATTACCATCCACTATTCATTAAAGACAAAACGTAGGCAATTAAGGCGAGAGGTAATAAGGTGCAGAGGTTATAAGGAAAATAGGTAATAACAACACACCATCTCTGTGGATGCAGAACCTGAAATTCAACGTAAGACTGGTTATCCTAGAACGCGGACCCAAAAAAAAAATGCAGGAATCCTCATGGGAATCGCCATGACGATTTTATAAGAGTAGAAACACAATACACTCAACGAAAATTACAGCAACAACAAAAATGAGGGATAAAAAAAATGAATTGCTCACGGTGATATACAAAATTCCAGCACTAATTAATAACCCCCAAAGGGAAAGGAAAAATGCCCACGGGAATGAATTTGCCCACAGAGGATGAATGCGCCCTATAGAAACAATTCGCCCTCACAGAGATTAGAACGCCCACAGAATGTAAAATACTCCAGATGAAAATAATAAGTCGACTCTACACAGTCCCCAATCGAATCCCGATCACTAAATCCAGTTGCTGAGGTTTCTTTTGCCAACCCAAGGAACACATCCCCGCCGTGCTTAAATGAATTAAGAAAAAGGGCAGTTTACAGACCCTAAACTAATTCAATCCACAAAATAATTAAAACAAAATGCAGAGATCAATAAATACCAAATCACAAAGAAGTTTTGGGAAATCTCCACGCTGAGGGGAACAACAAAACGCAGAAGAAAATGCAGAGTTCAAGCACGTGAATCTGCGGGGTAACCTCCAGCAAGTTATAACACAAGGATTTGCAGAAAAATAAAACAGAACGCAGAGAAATATTTTAACACAAACGCAGAGATTAATGACCATTATCAGTGGATGAATCTGACAGGAACAAGTTTGTCTGTAAGGGTTAATTACACAGTTAATTATAAAAATTATCACTCAGCAATCGTTGGATAAAATCAGGAGGTTCCACAAGCATTGTAAAAATTTATTCTATGAAAATCGTCAAGGAAAAAGACAGATGCAGCAAACTATTATATAAAATTGTAACACCAGTACACTTTTTCAATAAATAGACAGATCTACATCAATCCTAGTGCTTTCTATTCTACCAAAATAACGACCATACCTTTGCCTCTTCACCTACCTCGAATGATGATCCTGCGCTCCATGTCGCTCCTGCTCCACGCCTCTCCGGCTCGTTGACCATAGATACTACACCGGTACCTCCCAGGCAATCGCTAGGGGTACTCTACTTCCCCCTTAGCCGCCCGAGCCGCAAAGGGACCACACAAAATCCAGAAGGTAAGTCTAGCTTCCAAGCTCGCCTCGCAAGGCCGAGCTACCACTCCAATCCAAGCTGGGAAAATCCCAACTTTTCACAAACAATTAGTCAAGTCTCAAACTGGCAGCGTAATGTTACGCTAACAACCGATCCCCTTTATCTCCTCCTCTTCCTTTTCTTTTATAGAGTTTTTGAGACCCACCAGCTTTCCTAAATCACATTTTTGATTAAGTTTCAATAAAATATTATGAATATTCTCCATCGCACAAGTGTCGTCCATCCCCCTCTTTCCTCAAGTAATTATTTTCTTTAATTTATTAAATTCCTYATTTCCCTCACCCACYTAGAATCRMTCCTMAATTTACTCCTAGGTGTTCCTAGATCCCCTTACATGCTTTTAGTAAATTTCCCTAAAATGAAGTTGCTAAATTTAGTTCATTTTAGGAAGTTCTTAATTGTAGATTCCTTACTATGTTGACTTTGCGTTTTACCATATGTCCCCTTCTTTCCTTTACTATGTTTCATTTATTACATAGTTTCCCTATTTTTATTATTCCCTTCCTTTTTAAAACCAAAAAGGTAAATGCGCTAATTAATCTTTTCATTTATTATTTATTTAATATCTTTTGTTTTTTCACAAGTTAGGAATTAATTTCATCTTTGCAAATTTTTAAATCCCTTAGTTTAATTAAATCCTTACTCTCTTCATTTACCCCAAGAATTTTATGAAGACCCAACTATTACGGAAATGGGTTTTTGGTTAAAATTTTATTTTTATTCTTAGGGTCCTTTCTTAAGGTTAGACTAAATTTTTACCCTAGAGAATTTTAGACTTATGACTTAGATTCTGAACTGGTGACACTTGGTTAGGGAAGTTGTTTTTAGGGTTTCTTAAGGTGTTAATTTCTTAGGGTCATCTAGGTTTATTTCTTCCTCATCATAAGTGCGATGTGCCCTTCAGGACACACTACGTGCTACAATGGTGCCACTCGCCTCATTCATTTCTTTTGTGCAACGTACCCTTCAGGATGCACCACATGCTCCAAGGGTTCCACTCGCTTCTTGTGTTTCTTTTATGCGACGTGCCCTTCAGGATGCACCACATGCTCCAAAGGTTCCACTCGCCAACTTGACTTATTGGTAGACATCTATAACCCCTAGAGTCAACACTCTGACAGGTGAACTTGTGGGAGACTAAGGGCTCTAAGGAATAAGGCTCCCCGCCTTACTGCGCGCCCCTTAGAATCATCGTGAGTGATTATCACATTCTTCCCTCACGGAATCATGGATCCTCTCGAACTAGGTAATCGTTAACCCACAGTTCAAGCCATGGTGAGAGTGCTAGTAGGATATGGAAGGGTTGATGTCCACAACTCTCCCTCAACCTCTCTGGAAACTATGTGTGGCTCCTTTACTCCATATGTGAGTCTGTTCGACAAGCTATCGTCATCCTGTATCATCAATGATGCAGGAGCATCACCCGCATCAAGCAAGCCAGTGCGAGAGCAGAAGACAGCTGGATAGCGCCAACACAAATTTTGAACCCTTGATATTATTGTGCCAACCATTAATGTGTAGAGTTAATGAAGCGCACTTTGTATATTGTAATGGACCTTGAGCGGATAGCTCTCATCCTTTGATAGATGAGGCATTTAATAGATTTAATGCAGGAAGATAGATGTTTAAGTCTAGACTAGACAGTTTAAGAGTTCGAGAGGGAAACGAAATATAGACACCCTCCTTTGTACATTGTAACATTAGCTAGAACATGAGAAAGGAGAGGAGAGCAACAGAGATATTGTGAAGAACCACCATGTACAAATATTGAATTAATAGAAAATCTTGATTCAATTCCATGGTTGTGTTATTCTCTGTGTATTGTGGATATTATAATCATGAATGTTCACTTCTGGTTTACACTTGCTTTTATATGTTGTGTATGTGATTTCATGGTTGATCTGAAATCTGAGAGAATGAGTGAATGAGTTTCAATTGTTTCTCTAAGTGAGCCAGAGAATTCCTGCAAGGAGTGCAGTTGAATTTGTCCGCAAGGAGTGTGTGACTGCAGGGTTCAATTAGAGAAATCTTTTGTCTCCGTTCATCCCAGAAGTGCAGATTTGGCACCAGATCCGTGCAAGGCATGCCCAGGCTGGACGAAGACTCAGAGTTGCGATTCTGAGTGAACGGGAATGGGACTGTTGTTGCAGGTTTGTGTGCAGAGTCGAAGCTTCAACACCTAGTCACGTTTGAAGATCTACCGCAAGGAGTGCGTGAAACAAGTCCTCATAAAGACTGGTGAATCAAGGACAAGCTCATGAGGAATAGGCCTATGCTCAATGAAGAAGAATTGCAGGGGTGCTGTGGAAAGCCCGAGATAAACTCCACAGGTTGGTGGATAGTCGAAAAAGTTCTCACAGAGGGAGCATTTCATTCATTCGCAGAAGACAACAAAGGAAAGATGGACGGTTGAAATCCCCAGGAGAGATTCCACGAGAACCCGAGGACCGTCAGTTCCTGCAAAGCTGCGCGGAGATTACAGCGCGAGCATTTAGAAGTTCGAAGCTCAGGAGGAAGTAGTGTCATCGATCTGGGTTCATAGGGACCATCAGATTTGCACGTGCCATCGCATATCGGCATATCACGTGTTGAAGCACCAAGTTGTTGGAACGGGAGTGGCGATACCGCGATCTGCGATATCTCGATAGGATCACAACCGTTGATCATGGGGACACGTGTCAAGGAATCCCATCTAATCAAGGTTTGGAGAATCAGGTTTCTCGACGAGAGAGAACACTTGCATGTCAGATTCATGATATGCGATATCCCGACGGTGACGTGGCAGTGTGGGACCCCAGGAGCTAGCGGAGTACAGGTGGCATTGTATCGGAGGGTTGGCACGTCGATGCTCAGAGTTTGGAAATTCAAAATGTCGACATCGCAGGTAGCGATATCCCAATAGGGAAAACTCCGATAGTAGAAAAGGAGAAAGTCAACGATTGACCCATATCGGGGTTCGGGGACTCATGAGGCATAAGGCACGCGAGCATAGAATTCACGATATCACGAAATTTGATTTTCCAACTATTAAGGGAGATCATTAGAGAGTGTTGTGGGTGAAGAATTCCCAATGGGGAATTAGAGGAGCAGAGACGCTCTTCGGGCCAAAGATTAGAGAAGGTCCTAGTGAGAGTGATCGTTCTCCGAGGAGTTGGGAAGGTTTCGTCAGAGTGGTATCAGAGCGGGAATAGTTCTTTTCTTTCTATAGTGAAGAAGGAGAAGGAGTAAATACACCATGCCACCCAGAAGGGAAAGGCAGTCACCTGATCCCGAAGATAGGAAGGTGCGAAGAAGAGGTAGGCCGACAGGAAATCCAGAGATGGAAAGGAAAATGAGAGATCTCTGAGCAAGACTCGAGGAGATGGAGACAGCGCAAAGAGGCAGAGTTGGTGCAGGGGATCTTAGTGATTCCGAGGTTGAAGAGGAGGCTGGACATGCAGAAGAAATCACAGCAGAGGATGCATCAACCGAGTGGTTGATCAAAGCCATCGCCAGAATGGGTGTGCAGGAGAAAATGGATATTCCAGTCTACGAGGTGAGCCTGGATGCAGAAGAGATATTGGACTAGATCCGAGCTCTTGACAACTACTTCGATTATGAGGAGATCAAAGAGGACAAGAAAGTCAGACATGTTGTCACCTGGTTGAAGGGACATGCAACATTGTGGTGGGACAAGCTATAGGAAGACAGACATTCCAAAGGTAAGCAAAAAATTAAAAGCTAGGACCAACTGATTGCTAAGATGAAAGAAAAATTTATCCCAAGGGATTATCAGATCACACTGTTCAGGCGAATGCAGAACCTGAGGCAAAAGATGATGATGGTGAAGGAGTACACCGAGGAATTTTATAAACTCAATATCAGGGCAGGTCATCGGAAGAGAGATGATGAGAAGGTGGTGAGATACCTGAATGGTCTGAGGTATGACATTCAGTATAAATTGAGCATGGTAACCATCAGGATGGTGGAGGATGCTTACCATATGGCTCTAAAATCTGAGGAGAATCTGAGCCGAAAGAAAGTTCAACGAGGGCGAGGCAAAAGCCAGCCAAGAGGCAAAGCGTTTTCCCAGGAAAGAACTTAGAAGCCCAAAGAGGAATGGAAGAAACCTCAGGGTAAGATTGAAAGAGGTGGGACCTCACAGCAAGGGCCACATGTCAAACAGAGAGGACCACAAAATGATCAGCGAGGAGATTATGCTGATGCAAACACACTTCCTCGTACTAGAGGTCGAGGTAGAGGAAGAGGAGGAGTAATCACATGTTTTACATGTGGGAAGAATGGGCACAAATAATTCGAGTGTCCAGAGAAAAATAAGGATGCAGGAGAAGCTCACATCACTGAAGCGCAGAGGCGTGATGCTAAGAATGAAGATGCAGACAACGAGAGATCATTTGGAATACATAAAGTCCTTTTGACACCTGAGAAAGAGGTGGAAAGGTCAGTACAAAGGACTAGACTATTCAGGACAGCTTGCACAACGAAGGACAAGAAATGCAAGGTCATTGTGGATAGTGGAAGTACCGATAATCTCGTTTCGACCGAGATGGTGGAAAACTTGGAGCTGGATACAACTGATCACCCGAGTCCATACAAAGTATCATGGCTACAAAAAGGACATCAGGTGAGTGTTACTAAACAGTGTTTAGTGGAATTCAAAATAGGTGGGTATAATGATAAAATCTTGTGTGATGTTATTCCCATGGATGTATGTCATTTATTGTTGGGTAGACCATGGAAGTATGATAAAAATGTAGTTCATGATGGCAAAATGAACACATATACCTTAGAGAAATATGGGAGGACACATAGGTTGCTTCCGATAAAAGATAAAGAACTAAAACCGGAAGTAAATAGCACGATACTTCTCATGAGTGGGAAGGAGCTTCTCACAGAGATGGAGAAAAAATAAGATCCACAATTCTTTGTGGTCAGGAAGCCGAGAATTGTTCTGACCAGCACAAGAGTGGACGATCTGCCAGATGAAATTTAGGAACTGCTGGAAGAATTTGCTGATATCATCATGGAAGAATTACCTCATTCATTGCCACCGATGAGAAGTGTAAGTCACCACATAGACCTCATACCAGGATCTAGTTTACCGAACAAGGCAGCGTACAGGTTGATGCCATAGGAAAATGAGGAGGTCAAGAATCAGGTCTAGGATTTGTTGGACAAAGGATTGGTCAGGGAGAGCCTGAGTCCATGTGTTGTTCCAACAGTACTGAGTCCGAAGAAGGATGGAGGCTGGAGAATGTGTACAGACTCCAGAGCGATTAATAAAATCACCATCAGGTACAGATTTCCACTACCGAGAATGGACGATCTGATGGATTTCCTGAGTGGGGAAAATTATTTTTCGAAGATTGATCTGAAGAGAGGATATCATCAGATCTGCATGAGAGAAGGTGATGAATGGAAGACAACATTCAAGACAAACGAGGGTTTGTACGAATGGTTGGTCATGCCGTTTGGCTTAACAAACCCACCGAGCACATTCATGAGGCTGATGAATGAAGTCTTGAGGGAATTCATTGGGAAATTTGTAGTCGTATATCTGGATGATATATTGATCTACAGTAAGACAAAGGCTGAACATTTGAAACATTTGGCCATTGTGATGAGAAGGCTGCAATAGGAGAAATTGTTGGTCAACATGAAGAAGTGATCCTTCATGAAGAAACAACTCATTTATTTGGGTTTTTTCATATTAGTCAATGAGTTGAAAATAGACCCAAGTAAGGTGGAAGTAATCAAAAATTGGCCATCACCGAGAAATATTTTCGAGGTGAGGAGTTTCCACGGGTTATCTAGTTTCTACCGGAAGTTCATCATGAATTTTAGTGGAATTAGCGCAGCGATGATGAACACGGTGAAGAAACGGCATAAAATGTTTCATTGGACAGCAGAGGCTGAGAAGAGCTTCAATCTGTTGAA
>JZKD02S0000004.1:215780-229067 GCA_000966675.3 Picea glauca
TCATAAATTTGATGATGATTTTAAAAATGTTATAAAATTTATTAAAGTAAGGAACAAGGTAGGAATTTCAAAACTAAAACTCAAACAGGTTATAAAACTAAATGGACCAAGGAGACTACCTACGGGAACGCCCACCTAGGGCACACAAGTCAGTCACCTAGGTGCAACACTTCTTCACCTTTTGATGATGAATTAAACATATGTAAAATAAATGGTTCCCTTGGTATATAAGGTGAACCGAGACTAAAATAAAACATTCTTAACTTTTCTTCTGAAGCTATGTGTCTTGGTTGTTTTCTTTTCTGAGTTTGCATTTTACATTCACGACAATTTCATTTTTAGGGTTTTCTGAAGATTAACTAGTGCACCTTCCTTCATGGTTGCCTCGTGGTGACTCTGTTTTCCATGATTCCACCTCTGAGAGCAATATTATCTCATTATCTAGCCACTCTCTCAAGGAGTAAATCATTTCCTTCGAGTTTTCTAAGGCATAAGGGAGGGTGTACCAACTAGAGTTTATGCCCTTCCTGGTTTCTTCTTTGTGGGAATGAAGTGAGTGTGCCCTCTTCCATGGCCTCATTGGGATTCTCCCACTAATCCCCAGAGGTCACTCTGAGATCACCAAAATCTCTTGGCCATTCTCGGATCACCCCGGTCTGGATCCCCATTTGCTTGGTCACCCAAACTAATGGTGCATCCCTGTTCAGATTTGCACCCTTGAGGAGATGTTTTGGTTAGAATTTGATCTATGGCTTGCATGGTAATGTTCTCCTCTAGATCACCTTCTTAGGAAGATCAATTGGTATCAGAGCCTCAATATCCATAAAAAATATTTCGATCTTCAAGATTGAGTCAATTTCTTTTTAGGGTTTTCATGAAATAATCCATAGTTTTCCCATTCCAGGGTTTCCATTTTATGCAAGAAGATACACAGATATCATAAGCCCCAAGGGCGCCCACACCTCCATTTCTAGAGAGAGGAGCTCCACATATCTAAAACAATACATATCTTTCCCTCTAGACCAGTTCAAACTCTGTTGCCTCAGGGTTTTGAGTCCTTTGTTCCCAAAATAGAGTCTCCTCTCTTCATCATTGCAACCTAGGGGTGCCTTTTCTCTTCAACCGAACTCACAATGACTCCACATAAATATCCTTTGGCAATCGAATCAGATTCCAACACATCAAATCCCATCCAAGATCTTGCCTCCATCCTCAATGAGTTGCTCAGAATGCAACAACAAAACAATCTAGATCCATTCTGGTTGGACACTCAAATCCAAATACGCAAGTTTTATAGGAAAACGAATGGTGAAATGGTGGATTCTTGGATCTGTAGCCTATCCACCTATTTCAATACATTTCCAGGCCTTACTGAGGAAAGAAAAGTGCATATTTCCGCCTTGCAATTAGAAGGACTGGCACAAACTTTGTGGGATACAGAGAAAGAGGAGACCACAATTGTGATAAAGATTGGGGATGTTCCAAAATCCTCTATTTTGCAACCCATCAAAACCTACGCTCAACTTTACGAAGCTTTGAGAAATCGCTTATACCCACCTGGGTATGTGCAATCCTTATGGATCAAATGGAACCAACTTCAACAACTCCCTTCACAAGAAGTGAAAGGCTACATAGACTTATTATGCAATATGTGCCTCTTACTTCAGGTTTTAGATCCGAAAGAGGTACTCATATTAAAATTTATGGTTGGTTTATTAATTCAATTCTGTCGAGAAGTAGAGCTGTTTGAAAATCCAACTTTAGATAAAACATTTCAGATATCTTTGGCTATAGAAAGGAAAGTCGCTCCTAGAGGTCTTATTCCTTAGTCCCACCCTTACACCAACCCCCCTGCCTCTCAACCATCCAACTCCCATCCCTCAGCCCTCTTTCCACCTTGTCAGACTCAAAATCCCACACCCAATATAAATACAACGACATCTTGGTGTTCATTCCACAAAACTACTTCACACAATTCATCAGATTGTCAAATCCTCCAAAATCTAAAAGCCAACAAAACTCTACTCACTGAGCTCATTGCACCTTCCCAATTAGAAGATAGCGAAGAAATTCCTGTGGACAATCCCATAGAAGTAGATCCCTCATTGATTCTAATGACCAAAGAAGATTTGAACGCATCCACCCAACCCCTCTTCACCCATAACTGCCAAATCAAAAACGTCTTGGCTTTATTGATTATGGACAATGGAAGCCAAAACAATTCAGTGTCTTAAACCCTTGTGAACCATCTTAATCTTTTCACCACTCCACATCCGCAACCCTATCATCTTGGATGGGTCCAAAAGGATGGCCCTCACCTCCTAGTTTCCAAGCGTTGTCTAGTCAATTTCTCCATAGGCCAATTCAAAGATATTATCCTTTGTGATGTCTCCCCCTTGGATTGTGCAGATTTGCTACTCAGTATCCCATACCAAACCCAAATAAATTCTATCTATCTAGCCAAATCCTATCAGTACAAAATTACAAAATTAAGAGTGACTTCCCCCCTCCTGCCACACTGACCATTCCATTCATCTCATCCCCGAATGTGCCTTACCTAACGCCCCTACTTACTAGCTGGCCCCAACAGAAATAGAGGAAATGGAAAGACAACTGACTGGCCTCATCAACTCTGGCCACACCCAACTTTAATATTCTCCCTGTGCTTTTTCCGCCTTTGTCATCCCTAAACAAGATACCTCATAATTGCTCCTTGTCACTGATTACCAGGCCTTGAACAAAGGCACAATAAAAAACCGTTACCCCCTTCCCTGGATTGAGGAACTACTTGACACCCTCCAAGGAGCTAAGTGGTTTACTAAATTGGATTTGAGTATCGGCTACCATCAATTTCGAATGAACCCATATGATGTTTGAAAAACATTGTTCAAGACCAAATTTGGTCTTTTTGAGTGGAAAGTCATGCCTTTCGGTCTCACCCACACCCCATCCACTTTCATGAGGCTCATCAATGACATCTTTAGAGAACATTTGGGTCGATTTGTGGTCATCTACTTAGATGAAATTCTCATCTTCAGTCGGACATGGGATACTCACATGTAACATGTCCGACAAGTTCTCCAAATTATCCAAGGACACAAGTTGCAAATCAAAGAGAAGAAATCATATTTTGGTCAGAATTCAGTCCTCTATCTTAGCTTTGTGGTCATCTCAGAGGGTATTTAACCATATCCAACTCCCATCCAAGCATTGAAACAATGGCCTCTACCTACTTCACCTAAGGAGTTGAAAATATTTTTGGGTGGCATAAATTTATATCGTAAGTTCATTCACTCGTTTTCAAATCTTTCTCGAGCTTTGCATCAACTCTCAAATAATTATTCTACATTCATCTGGACCAAAGAATAAACTACTCACTTTGCTTAGCTCAAAGAATCCCTATACTCATCCCTTGTTTTACATCTACCAGACCTCTCCCAACCCTTTGAGATTAAGTCCGACACCTCACAATGTGCTATTAGTGTCATACTTAAACAGGGAGGACACCCCATTGCTTACCACTCTGAAACCCTATCCGAGGAAAAGAAAAATTATAGTACCTATGACAAGGAATTTTATAGTCGAGTGCAAGCAATCAAATAATGGAGGCATTATTTATTGGTTAAAGAAACCATTATGCATATCGACCGCTACCCTTTGATTTTCACCAACTCTCAATCGAATATTCCGGAGAAAAGGCACCTTAAATGGGCCTGCTACATTCAACGATTTCACTTAGTCATCAAATACAAGAAAGGCACTTCTAATAAAATGGCTGATTTGATAAGTCAACCTCCCACTCTAGTTATTTCCATTATAGAAGTACGTTGTGCTACTTATGACACATGGAAAGATCAATATGATACTGACACCAACTTTCCAGAGATTTGGGAAGCTTTGCAAAGCCTCACAGTGATCAATCAGACCCCCTTCCTAGATGGTGCAGCTTCGCTTGACCCTCATGGTCCAACCTGCTCTCACCAAGACCTTCTTCGTCTCACAGGCCCGAAGAGTTAAAAGCTCTTCCAACTCCTCTCGGGATTTATCATTACCCACAACTATATCCTCGACGATCTCCCCTTTTTCTTAACGAAGGATCAGGTTTCACGATATCGCGAAACACGCATACACAATTCTCGTGCAATTCAAAACCCCGAACCCCGATGGGTCAACAGGTCAACGCTTTCCACTTCCGTCGGGGTTTTCCCTATCGGTAAATCGCTATCCATGATGTCAACACCTTCAATTGGAAATCCCCGATACCCGATGTGCCGATCTCCGACACACGTGTGGACTTGGGCCTTCTACCTTCGAACTCCGGTACGCTCCACCTGTACTCCACTAATTCTCGTGATCCCACACTGCCACATCACCCTCGAGATTTTGTGGATCACGAATCCACGATGCAATTTTTTCTTGATGTTGAAAACCCCGAATGCCGAACCTCGATCTCCCGGGATCTCACGCCACATATCTTGTGGAGATCAACGGCTCCGAATAACTCAGGAAATCGTGACTCACGATTTCAATGTGACTGTGCCTCACCTCGACAAACGCCGAATGCCGATATGCGATGGCTCTTGATTCCCTGCCTTGAATATCTCCTCTGCTTCAAATCTTATCTCAGTTCGAATCCTCACCTGGGTCTGTTCCCACCGTGTCCACAACAGAACTATCCCTCCTGAGCTTGGTTTCTCCCACTCCTTCAGCTGAAGGTTGGCGCACTCCTTGTGGTCGATGTCCAATCACTCTCTAAGTATTAGGTCTTCTGGACTCTGTGCACTTCCGAAAACAGTGATCCCTCCCTTCCCTTTCTTAGACTATCTACTGAGACTCCAACCTCGGCCTGCACTTCTCCTGCACGGCTCTAGTAACCCAATTTGACTTCTGGGTGAGCGAGAATGAGAGTTTAACTATTGAGCCTCATCAACTCACTCTATGCGGATGAATTCGACTGCACTCTATGAAGGAATCTCCTAGCTCAAACAGAGAAACAATTGAAACTCATTCTCCTCTCTCTCACAGATTCCAATTCAACTATGAAATCATATACACATCATATCAAAGCAAATGCATGACAGAAAGAAAACAACCATGAGCATAATATCAACACAGAGAAACAACACAAACCATGAAGCTGAATCAAAAAATTTCTTCTATTAATTCAGTCTGTACATGGGTGTTCTTCACTAGTTCTCTGCTCTACTCTACTTGCTCTCAATGATGATAATACAATGATACAAAGGAGGTTGCCTATATTCCGTTTTCCCTCTCGAGATCTGAAGCTATCAAATCTACAATAAATTCCTATCTAACAACATTAAATCTAATAAATGCCTTAGCTACCTAAGGACGTGAGCTTAAAGGCTCAAGGTCCATTTACAATATACAAGTGTGCTTCTTTATGAATGGCTTCATTAAAGAGCAGCGCAACAATCCCAAAGTAATTCAAAATTGGTAGGCGCTGTCCAGCTGTCTTTCTTTGCTCCACGCGCTGGCTCGCTTGATGAGTGAGTGATGCTCCTGCATCATACTCCTCGGCTCAAAAGATTTCATGGGATCCTGTCCATGAGCTCCTGCATGGTGGGTCCATGCTTCTATATCACTTCCTCAGTCTCCCAGCTGGCATCCTCCACTAGGTGATTCTTCCATTTCACTAGGTATTGAAAATACTGCTTTCTCTTGGTCTTAATGCCTACTCTTTTATCCAGTATACACTCCATATGCGGTTTCTGTGCAACTGACAATTGTTTCTGCCAATGGACCACTGGTTCCTCAGTTCCAGTGTCTGCTTCTCCATCCCTATATGGATACAAATCCGAAATATTAAAAATCAGAGATATCCCGATGCCATTCGGCAACTCAATCTCATATGCATTCTCCCCGAATTTCTTCAGGACTTTGCATGGCCCAATCTTCTTCATATTGAGCTTATGATATGTTCCCCTTGGGAACCTTTCCTTCCTTAAGTGAGCTAGAACAAGATCGCCCACTTCAAAATGAAGCTGTCTCTTTCGCTGATCGGCTCTGCGCTTATACTCCTGATTTGACTTCTGCAGTCGCTGCTTCACCTGCGTGTGAAGTTCCTCCATCGCTTTAGCGAATTCTTCATCACGAGCACTGCTAGTTTCAGCCTGTCCTGACTCCCTGAGCTCAGAAACTCCCCTCAATTGTGTTCCATACAAAATCTGGAATGGGCTTTTCCCTATACTCCGATTCACCGAATCTTTGTACGCAAATTCTGCCTGTGGCAATATCTGGTCCCAATTGCTGTGATGTTCGGTCACCAAGCTTCTCAGTAAATCCCCCAGACTTCTATTCACCACCTCTGTTTGGCCATCCGTCTGTGGATGATAAGCCTAACTGAATGCCAAATCAATTCCCAGCTTCTTCCATAGTGTCCTCCAAAAGTGACCTATGAATTTCGTATCCCGATTTGAGACTATGCTTTTCGACAATCCATGCAGTCTGACGATCTCTTTGAAAAACAAATTCGCGATGTGGGTCGCATCGCCGGTATTATGAAACAGAATGAAATGTGCCATCTTCGAAAACCTGTCTACCACCACAAAGATAGAATCAACTCCTCTTTGCGTCCTCGGCAAACCCAAAACAAAATCCATGCTAATGGCTTCCCATGGCCTTTCAGGTATGGGCAATGGCTGATAGAACCCTGTGTTCTGCTTTCGGCCCTTCAAATGTTGACATATCCTGCATCTATCAACAAACCACTTAACATCAGTGCACATCCCCGGCCAATAATATGATTCGCTCAACTTGGCGAATGTCTTATCATGTCCAAAGTGACCTGCTAAGCCTCCGCTGTGTTTTTCCTTTACCAAATTCTCCCTCATGGAGCAATTCGGTATGCACAATTGATTGCCCTTGAACAAAAATCCATCCTGGATCATATATTCCATCCATGGACTCCGATCCCTGAGAACTGGATTCTTGGCTTCCTCATATGCTTCTACAAAATCTGCATCACTTGCATACATGTCCTTAAGGTTTTCAAAACCCAAGGTTTTGATTCTAAACTCCTGCAGCAACAAACATTTCCTGCTCAAAGCATTGGCTACCTTTTTAGCAGTTCCCGAAATGTTCTTGATCACAAACGTGAAGTTCTGCATGTACTCTACCCATTTTGCATGCTTTTGGTTCAACTTCTCCTGTTGACTCACGAACTGCAATGCATGGTTATCGTTGTACAGAACGAATTCCTTGGGTATCAAGTAATGCCTCCACTTCTTTAATGCCTGTATAATTGCATAAAACTCTTTATCGTACGTGGAGTATTTCAGCTTTGCATCATCAAGCTTCTCACTGAAATATGCTACAGGTCTGTCATCCTGACTCAAGACCCCTCCAACAACATACCCACTGGCATCACATTTTACTTGAAATGTTTTCTGAAAGTCAGGCAACACCAGAATTGGTTGCTCTGTTATCTTCCGCTTCAACAGATTGAAGCTCCTTTCAGCCTCTGCTGTCCATTGAAAAATTTTATGCCACTTCTTCACTGTGTCCATCATTGCGATGCTAATTCCACTAAAATTCCGAATGAATTTTCTGTAGAAACTAGCCAAACCATGGAAACTCCTTACCTCGAAATTTTTTCTCGGTGATGGCCAATTCCTGATCACTTCCACTTTCCCAGGATCCATCTTCAATTCATTCGCCGATATTACAAAACCCAAATAAATGAGTTATGTCTGCATGAAGGAACACTTCTTCATATTGATCAACAGCTTCTCCTGCTGTAGTCTTTTCATTACAATGGCTAAGTTCTTCAAGTGTTCATCCTTGGTCTTGCTGAAAATCAATATGTCGTCCAGGTATACGACAATGAATTTACCAATGAATTCCCTCAGGACTTCATTCATCAGTCTCATAAAAGTGCTTGGTGCATTTGTCAAACCAAACGGCATGACCAACCATTCATACAAACCTTCGTTTGTTTTGAATGTTGTCTTCCATTCATCTCCCTCTCTCATCCGGATCTGATGATATCCACTCTTGAGATCAATCTTCGAAAAATAATTTGCCCCACTTAGGCAATCCATCAAGTCATCCATTCTCGGCAGTGGAAATCTGTACCTGATGGTGATTTTATTTATCGCCCTGGAGTCTGTACACATCTTCCAGCCTCCATCCTTCTTCGAACTTAGTACCGTCGGAACAACACATGGACTCAGACTCTCTCTGACCAATCCTTTATCCAGCAGATCCTGTACCTGCCTTTTGAATTCCTCGTTCTCCTGAGGTGTCAATCTGTATGCAGCTTTGTTTGGCAAGCTTGCTCCAGGTATGAGGTCTATATGGTGACTCACACTTCTCATCGGTGGCAACGAACGAGGTAGTTCATCCATGATGATATCAATGAACTCTCCCAGCAGTTCCTGAATCTCCTCTGGCAAGTCATCCACTCTTGTGCTTGTTAGGACAATCCTCGGTTTCCTGACAACAAAGAATTGTGGATCTTCGTTCTTCTCCATCTCTGTGAGAAGCTCCTTCCCACTCATGAGAAGTATTGTGTTGTTTACTTCTAGCTTCACTTCTTTATCTTTTATCGGAAGCAATCTGTGTGTTCTCCCATCCTTCTCCAAGGTGTATGTGTTCATCCTTCCGTCATGAACCACATTCCTGTCATACTGCCATGGTCTACCCATCAATATATGACATACATCCATGGGAATGACGTCACACATAATCTCATCATGGTAATTCCCAATCTTGAATTTAACTAAGCATTGTTTAGTGACACTTACCCGGTGTCCTTTCTGTAACCACAAGACTTTATATGGACATCGGTTCTTAGTCGTTTCCAGCTCCAGCTTTTCCATCATCTCGGATGAAACGGGATTATCGGTCCTCCCACTGTCAATTATGACTTTTCATTTCCCGTCCTTGGCTGTGCAAGTTGTTCTGAACAGTATGCTCCTCTGCACTGATATTTCCACCTCTTTCTCATGTGTCAAAAGGATTTTATGCATCCCAAGCGATCTTCCACTATCTGCATCTTCGTTCTCATCATCACGCCTCTGCGCCTCAGTGATGTGAGCTTCACTTCTGTCCACTTTCCTATCTGGACAATCAACAACTTTGTGTTCGTCTTTTCCACATGTAAAACATGTGATGATTCCACCTCGACCTCTTCCTCTACCTCGGGTACGAGGAAATGTGTTGGCATCAGCATAACTGTCACCCTGCTCTGTATGCTTCCTCCTCGGCTCAGCATATTGCTACCTCTATTCAGTTTGTGGCTGCCTCTGCTGTGAGGTTCCACCTCTCTCCAGCTTACCCTGAGGATTTTTCCACTCCTCCTTGGGATTATGAGTTCTATCTTGGGCAATTGCTTTACCTCTTGGCTGGTTACTGCCTCGCCCTCGCTGACCCTGCTTGCGGCTCAACTTCTTCTCAGCTTTCAGAGCCATTTGGTACACATCCTCAACTGTTAGGATGGTAACCATGCTTAATTCATCCTCAATGTCATACCTCATCCCATTCAGGTATCTCACCACCTTCTCATCATCGCTCTCTCGATGCCCTGCTCGGATATTGAGCCTATAAAATTCCTCGGTGTACTCTTTCACCGTCATCATCTTTTGTCTTAGGTTCTGCATTTGCCTGAACAGAGTGATCTGATAATATCTAGGGATGAATTTCGCCTTCATCTTAGAGATCATCCTGTCCTAGCTCTTGATTTTTTGTTTTCCTTTGCAGTGCCTATCAGCCTGCAACTCATCCAACCATAAGGCTGCATGTCCTTTCAACTTGGTTATAGCATGCCTTACCTTCTTGTCCTCTTCTATATCCTCATAATCAAAGTAGGTCTCGAGTGCTCGGATCCAATCCAGCAACTCCTCTGCATTTAGACTTTCCTCATAGACGGGAATGTCCATTTTGGTCTTTGAGCTCATCCTGGCGATGGCTCTAATCAACCTCTTTGTCGAGGCATCTTCGGTTGAGACTTCTTCTGCATCGTGTCCAACTTCCTCTTCCACCTCGGAATCGTTGAACTCTCCAGCGCCAGCTCCATGCCTTTGCGCAGTCTCCATCTCCTCAAGCCTTGCTCGAAGATCTCGCATCTGGCGTTCCATTTATGGGTTCCCTGCCGGCCTACCCCTTCTTCGAGCATCCCTGTCTTCTCGATCAGCTGACTGCCTTTCTCTTTTCAGTGGCATGGTGTAATCTACTTCTCTGTCTCTGCTACAGAAAGTAAATATACACCCGCTCTGATACCACTCTGACACAAGTCGTGTGTATCATAGTGCTTTCCTTTTCTCCTTCCCTTCTCTCGCCTGAGATATACAGACAAGATTTTGAGCTCTGATACCACTTGGTGTAGCTTCTCTTGACCCTCATGGTCCAACCTGCTCTCACTAGGACCTTCTTTGTCTCACAGGCCCGAAGAGTTAAAAGCTCTTCCAACTCCTCTCAGGAGTTATCACTACCCACAACTATCTCCTCGACGATCTCCCCTTTTTCTTAACGGAGGATCGGGTTTCGCGATATCGCGAAACACGCATACACGATTCTCATGCAATTCAAAACCCTGAACCCCGATGGGTCAACGGATCAACTCTTTCCACATCCGTCGTGGCATTCCCTATCTGGAAATCGCTATCCACGATGTCAACAACTTGAATTGGAAATCCCCGATACCCGATGTGTCGATCTCCGACACACGTGTGGACTTGGGCCTTTCGCCTTCGAAATATGGTATGCTCCACGTGTACTCCACTAAGTCTCATGGTCCCACACTGCCATGTCACCGTCGGGATTTTGCGGATCACGAATCCATGATGCAAGTTTTTCTTGATGTTGAAAACCCCGAACGCCGAACCCCGATCTCCTGGGATCTCACGCCACCTGTCCTGTGGAGATCAACGGCTCCGAATAACTCAGGAAATCATGACTCACGATTTCAATGTGACTGCGCCTCACCTCGACAAAACCTGAATGTCGATATGCGATGGCTCTTGATTCCCTGCCTTGAAGATCTCCTCTGCTTCAAAGCTTTTCTCGGTTTGAATCCTCACCTGGGTCTATTCCCACCGTGTCCACAATGGAACTATCCCTCCTGAGCTTGGTTTCGCCCACTCCTTTAGCTGAAGGTTGGCTCACTCCTTACACTCGATGTCCAATCACTCTCTAAGTATTGGCTCTTCTGGACTTTGTGCACTTCCGGCAACAGTGATCCCTGCCTTCCCTTTCTCATACTAGCTACTGAGACTCCAACCTCGCCCTGCACTTCTCCTGCATGGCTCTAGTAACCCAATTTGACTTCTGGGTGAGCGAGAATGAGAGTTTAACTATTGAGCCTCATCAACGCACTCTATGCGGATGAATTCGACTGCACTCTATGCAGGAATCTCCTGACTCAAACAGAGAAACAATTGAAACTCATTCTCCTCTCTCACACAGATTCCAATTCAGCTATGAAATCATATACACCGCATATCAAAGAAAATGCATGATAGAAAGCAAACAACCATGTAATGACAAGTGTTAGACTGATTCAACATGCTAAGCACATGTAAGTCACGAATTAGGGTGACACATTGCAATTATTTAACACATGTGACATCAGCAGACTTACACCATGTCAGAGTTTCAGGATAAAGAGTTGAACATGTCAAAGATTATTGACATCAAGAATCCTGATATCATGATATGTGAAATCGCAATGTAATCTGAGTCGTCAGATTAAGGTTGAATCTGGACCATTGATTCTATTCTTTGTCGGAGTTTCGGGGATCAAGAGTTGAACATGTCAAATATTATTGACATCAGGAATCCCGATATCGTGATATGTGAAATCGCAATGTAATCTGAGCTGTTAGATTAAGGTTGAATCTAGACCGTTGATTCCAGCCCTTGTGGGAGTTTCGGGGATCGAGAGTTGGACATGTCAAAGATTATTGACATCGGGAATTTCGATATCACAATATGTGAAATCGCAATGTAATCTGAACTGTTAGATCAATATATGATCTGGATCGTTGATTCGACTTCTTTACGAGATTTCATGGATCAGGATTTGTACGTAACAAGAAGATTGAACATCAGGAATGCTGAAATGTTGAAACCCGATTTAAAGGAAATATTAATAAAGTTCATCCAATGGTGTGGATAAATGGGAATATGATTGAAAGGTTATTGTTCTCTCTCACAGTTGACCCCTTAGTTACAAATTTGTTAGTGAAACAGACTCATGATTGCAAATCAGTTAGTGTTTCAGTTGGAATTTCAGTTGCTCGGACAATTGTCTTTCTTTTGCCTAAGGAGTTGGGAAGTTGAACAGTCGTGTAGTTGTGTATAAAAGAAAATGAGACAGATTGTGTAGGGTTGGATGTTCTGGATGAAAAATGAACGAAATAGTAAGAAAGGGAAAATGAGAGGATGCGTTGCATGAGACTTAGAAAATGTGCAGAGTGAGATGAAACATAGAGTAGAAGTAGAGTTGAACGACAGAAAGAGTAAAAGCAGAGCAGAATGACAGAAAGAGCAGAAGCAGAGCAGAATGACACAAAGTGAAAAAGCAAAGAAGAATGACAAAACAAGTTGAAGAAGAGTAGAATGAGAGAACGAGTTGATGCAGAGCATACCTGCTGAATAGAGAGAGGAAGCGAAGAGCAATAGAACAATGTGTAAAAGACCAGATTTTTAGAACAAAGAAAGATTGGTAAAAACTGATTTATCTATAAAGTTGACTGTTTATTTAGCCATTCATATTCTAGGGAGTTTGGGAGGTGCTAGGGAGGATTGTTTTCCTCAGAAGTTCAAGTGGGTGCTTGAACACAAGGAGTTGTATCTTCCATCTGGTTGCAGCCAGAGAAACCAGGGTGGCAGGGTGGTGCAAGGGAGAACAAGTGTTCTCTGCTATACAGGTTGGAGCTTGTGTAACTGGAAGTTGATGCTTCCATCCAGTTGGTGGTGGAACATTCAAGAAGTTGGTGCTAGAATATTCAAGGAGTTGGTGCTTCATTATAGTGGGTGCTAGAGAAATCAGAGAGTTGGTGCTCTCAAACAAGTTGCAGCTTGTAAAACAGAGGTAGCTGCCTCACATTGAGTTGGTGCTCAATTAGAGATGATGTACAAAACCTAAAAGACTGCCTATCATTTCGAAGAAGAAGATGTTTTCTCCCTTTATGGGTTTCCTCGTGAAAATCTGTCTCTGTGTATACTTTATGTGTGACTGATGCTTTTTACTTTTACTGTCCCTATGTTGTATGATGTTGATGATCACTTGAAAAAATCTTAAGAATATTTTAATATAGTTAA
>JZKD02S0000004.1:243141-255590 GCA_000966675.3 Picea glauca
TAACACTTCATCCTATTGAGTTCATGACCTTCACCCATAACACCCATGACAATATGTAATGTGAAACACATCTATGATCATTGTACTTGGGTGTGAAATGGATCAATAAAAATAGCATCTTAAGGATACTACTAAATCACTCAATCTTTATAGCCTTGATAATCATATTAGGCTCCTTTAAGCATACATTAAAGTAATAGGAATAATAAATTAAAATCTATAAAGGAACTACATGAAAGCAACATAATGTTGGAAATCAAAGTACATAAATATAAAATGTTGTAAATGAAAGTACATAAATATAAAGATAATGAATAACAAAGAATTGCAAAGGAAAATTGCATCCATTAAAATAAAATAATATAAAATATATTCAATTTATATATAGAGGGGATTCAAACTCCATTTCATCTTCATAGAAATACCAAACCTTAAATATAGAAATTCGGTGAATCCGTCAAAATAAAAGTACTTTTTAAAATGTTAACTAAAAAACTACACTACTTCAAATTAATTCGCAAATGAAGAGTAAAAAATAGATGAACAAAAATGAATGCTAGCCTAACATATCAACTAAGTTTCTTCTTATTCTTCAAAATAATTCTTATCTTATCATTCTAAAAAATACCTTCATTTTTGGAGGTTATACCAAAATATCCTAATATTATGCAGCCAAATTTGTCGGAATAATTCAACTTTGAGAAAAGATGAAGGGAGAAGATGAGTTAAAAATCTTAGCAGCCATCAATATTTTCTAGCCATGAGTGAGGAACATCAATATTAGCATGGTGATTTGATTTCCTACACTTACCATTTGGGAATCACATTAGTATTCATATACAACATATGCAACAATAATTAAAACCATATCAACATTTTTTTTTATGATAGATTGAATATCAAACGGAAACCGTAAGAAGCCTCCACTTTCCGAAAACGAAATTTTTATGATATACATTCCTCTCAGTGCAATCGGAAAAAAACGCAACCAAATTTTTACCAAACAAAAATTTTAGGAAACAAAATTTTTGCGAAACAATTTTTTTATCATATTTCGAATATGGACTTGTCTGCTGCTGTTGACCTGTGGGCATCAACTCTTTTCCTATGACGTTTTTCTTCAGCCCTATGACGTTTTTCATCAGTTTCATCTGAAAGAATCTGTTGGTCCTTGCATTTAATGCTGTTGAACGCAATGTTTCCAATGTAAAATAAAAAAAAATTAAAAGAATGGTTATAATATTTACAAACTAAAATCAATCCCAGGAATATACTAGAAAGCCCAAGATCTTTGGAAGAAAAAAACTAAAAACTTTCCAAACTAAAAACTTAAAAAAAACGGTTAATAAGACCTCCAAACTCAAATCAATCCAAACAATGGACTAAAAATCACAAATCTTCAACTGGGTGTTGGTACTAGACTCTTACGTGTACATGTAAATATTCCGTTCAAGCATTAGTCTGCGTTTGTGTAGAAAACAATGATGTAGGAAATGGCTAGGCATTGAGAAAACCGCCGGCCACTGTAAGTCCATTGCAGCACATTGCCCTTCTGTAATTTATTCTAAAGCCGTGCCCTTAATGGAAGGGTCAATATCAAGGCTAGAAGTTGAACCCAGAGATGACATGCTTGTCGTTCTTTTCATTGTTGACCAAAAGTGCTCACAATTTCTCTATCTGTAAATAACACCCACTTCACACAAAATAGTTCCCTTCATTTCAAAGTTAGGGTCAGTTACAGAGTGAACAATGCCACTGTTCAAATAAATCCAAAGAGATAGCTTGAAGAGTGGAGAGTTGCATTGACATTTTTTCATATTTGATTTGTTCGAGGAAAATTAATGCAATTCAGTAACTTACGTGAAACAATTTAATCCATTATCAAGGTGCAAAGTTCCATGTTTAATTTCTCTCTTTTTTTTTACTTGTATATTTGGACAAATTATCTTATTTTTTGTGGTTATAATCACAGTGATTCATATTTTATTTGTTCAAGGAAAATTAATGCAATTCACTAACTTACATAGAAAAATCTAATATATGATCAAGGTGGGAAGTTCCATGTTCAATTTCTCCTTCCTCTTTTTTTTAATTCAATATTTGGACAAATTATATTATTTTATGTTGTTACAATCACAATTATTCATATTTTATTTGTTAATTCACTAACTTACCTGGAAAAATTTAATATATGATCAAGGTGGGAAGTTTCATGTTCAATTTCTGCTTTTTTCTTTACTGCCATATTTGGACAAATTATCTTATTTTATGTGGTTACAATCATAGTTATTCATATTTGATTTATTCAAGGAAAATAGATGATGAAGGTGGGAAGTTCCATGTTCAATTTATCTATCTGAAAATACCACCCACTTCACAAACAATAGTTCCCTTCACTTCAAAGCTAGGGTCAGTTACAGAGAGAACAATGTCACGGTTCAAATAAAACCCAAGAGATAGCTTGAAGAGTGGAGAGTTACATTCACATTTATTCATATTTGATTTGTTCGAGGAAAATTAATGCAATTCAGTAACTTACGTGAAACAATTTAATCCATGATCAAGGTGGAAAGTTCCATGTTTAATTTCTCTTTTTTTTTTTTCTTTTTTACTTCGATATTTGGACAAATTATTTATTTTATGTGGTTATAATCAAAGTTATTCATATTTGATTTGTTCAAGGAAAATTAATGCAATTCACTATGTTACCTAGAAAAATTTAATATATGATCAAGGTGGGAAGTTCCATGTTCAATTTCTCCTTCTTCTTTTTTTTTAATTCAACATTTGGACAAATTATATTATTTTGTGTGGTTACAATCACAATTATTCATATTTGATTTCTTCAAGGAAAATTAATGCAATTCACTAACTTACCATATGATGAAGGTGGGAAGTGTCATGTTCAATTTCTGGCTTTTTCTTTTACTGCGATATTTGGACAAATTATCTTATTTTATGTGGTTACAATCATAGTTATTCATATTTGATTTATTCAAGGAAAACAAATGATCAAGGTGGGAAGTTCCATGTTCAATTTCTCTATCGGCAAATACCACCCAATTCACACAAAATAGTTCCCTTCACTTCGAAGCTAGGGAACAATATGAGCGTTCAAATAAAACCAAAGATATGGCTTTGAGAGGGAGAGTTACATTTACAGTTATTCATATTTGATTTTTTCGAGGAAAATTAATGCAATTCACTAACTTATCTAGAACAATCTAATAGATGATCAAAGTGGGAAGTTCTATGTTCAATTTCTCCTTCTTTTTTTTACTTTGATATTTGGACAGATAATCTTATTTTATGTGGTTACATTCATAACTATTTGAAGAATTAATGCAATTCACTAACTTACCTGGAAAAAATTAATGGATGATCAAGGTGGGATTCCATGTTCAATTTGTCCTTTTTTTTTTTTACCTAGATATTTGCACAAATTATCTTATTTTATGTGGTAAAGTGTGTTTTTAGTACCATGCCTTTATCAAATATTTCTTAATTTTTTTTAAAAGTTATTTTTAACTGTTTTTTACTTTTTTTGTTTAAATTTATTATATTTTTATCAAATTTACTAAAAAGTAAAATTATGATTAGATTGATATAAGATAATGTGTTCACTAAAACACATATGTTTTACACAAATGGTTTACTAAGAGTGGTTGGTGATATATTTTGAAAAACTAATATTTTCATATAATATATCGAATCATAAAATATTGTATTAAATTGAAAAGAAATTAGGTATAGGGTATGAAAATGTGGAAGTGAAGTAAGAAAAAAGAATAAAAGAATTTTAAGGAAAGAAAATTACTAAAGCTTTTATCTTCTTGAAAAATGACTTTATCTAGGAGAATTTGGAAAAAATTTAGATTCATGATTAGCAATATACATTTAAATCTCAATCTAGCATTTTAAAGGTGGTAAAAGGCATTGTCTCATCATTAGTAGAACTAGGTGCGTTGGTAGAACTAGAATTGTAGAAGAAGAATTAAATACTCCTCTCGTGATTACTCTCCTACAATCTAATCTACCATGACTAGATTATGAACATATAGTATTCTAGTGATCAATAATAATTTTCAATTTCAGCAATATGAAATTGACAATGTAACATTTAGGTTTATAATTTCAATGATGAAATACAATGTGCAATTAACTAGTTGAGAAAGTTTGAGCAAGTACTTTGCCTAGGATATCTTTATACATTGTGCCTAAAATTGTTAGCATGGTATTGGCTCTTTCACTTAAGGCTAATCCATCCTTAAAAATAAGTAGTGGATTATGCTGAAAATAAATCTAACACTGAGTGAAATAATAACATAATGTAGAACATATAATAGTGTCAAAACATAGGATGTCTCAACACAAACATACACTTAACCAAAACCCTCATTCCTCTAAACTCTTCAATTTTGTATGGTTTGACTTCATCCCTTATCATGCTAGGTTACTTTGAAGAAAATGATCAACTAAATATATCTAATAGAAGAAGAACCAACTCTTGATGGTTTGATTTCATCCTTAAAATGCTATGGAAAAGGTCTTCATAGAAGAATAACCATCAAGAGTTTCACTCCATCCCTTATCGTGCTATGGAAAAGGTCTTCATTAAATATTTTTTATATTTAACTAAATATAATATACACTAACACATAAAATGAATATCAACTTTGATATATCATTCCCATTGACTATTCACACTATTGAGTTCATGACCATCACTCCTATCTCCCCCTAAAAATGTGCAAGTATATATCGAGGTTTAGAGTCACATGCTTCACCCTCTAACTTCTACAATACTTAAACTTCTACTAAATCACTCAATCCTTAAAAAATTAGAAACCATATTAGATTCATTGGATGTACCTTAAAGTGATGATCATTTCAAAGTAAAAGTAATGACAAGAATGCATGAAAATAACAAAATGAAAGTTATTCTCAGAGAAATAGAAAAAAAACTCAATTTTGAAAGAGTGGACATTTTAACACTTCATCCTATTGAGTTCATGACCTTCACCCATAACACCCATGACATTATGTAATGTAAAACACATCTATGATCATTGTACTTGGGTGTGGAATGGATCAATAAAAATAGGATCTGAAGGATACTACCAGATCATTCAATCTTTATAGCCTTCATAATCATATTAGGCTCCTTTAAGCATAGATTAAAGTAATAGGAATAAAAAATTAAAATATATAAAGGAATTACATGAAAGCAACATAATGTTGGAAATGAAAGTACATAAATATAAAATGTTGGAAATGAAAGTAGATAAATATAAAAAAGATAATGAATAACAAAGAATGCTAAAGGAAAATTGCATCCATTAAAATAAAATAATATAAAATCTATTCAATTTATATGTAGAGGGGATTCAAACTCCATTCATCTTCATAGCAATACCAAACCTTAAATATAGAAATTCGGTGAATCCCTCAAAATAAAAGTACTCTTTAAAATGTTAACTAAAAATCTACACTACTTCAAATTAATTAGCAAACTGAGAGTAAAAATTAGATGAACAAAAATGAATGCTAGCCTAACATATCAACTATGCTTCTTCTTATTCTTCAAAATAATTCTTATCTTATCATTCTAATAAATACCTTCATTTTTGGAGGTTATATCAAAATATCCTAATATTATGCAGTCAAATTTGTCAGAATAATTCAACTTTGAGAAAAGATGAAGGGACAAGATGAGTTAAAAATCCTAACAGCCATCAATATTTTCTGAAGCCATGAATGAGGAACATCAATATTAGCTTGGTGATTTGGTTTGCTACACTTACCCTTTGGGAATCACATTAGTATTCATATACAACATATGCAACAATAATTAAAACCATATCCACAATTTTTTTTTTTTATGATAGATTGAATATCAAACGGAAACTGTAAGAAGCCTCCACATTCCGAAAACGAATTTTTTATGATATTCAAACCGAAACACTAAGAAGCCTCCACATTCCTCTCAGTGTAATCGGAAAAAAAAAAATTACGCAACAAAATTTTTAAGGAAACAAAATATTTGCGAAATAAATTTTTTATCATATTTCGAATATGGACTTCTTGTCTGTTGCTGATGACCTGTTGGTCCCTGCATTTAATGCTGCAGAACGCAATGTTTCCCCTGTAAAATAAAAAAAAAAATAAAACAATGGTTATAATATTTACAAACTAAAATCAATCCCAGGAATATACTAGAAAGCCCAAGATCTTTGGAAGAAAACTAATTTTTTTTAAAACAACGGTTAATAAGACCTCCAAACTCAAATCAATCAAAAGAATGGACTAGAAATCAAAAATCTTCAATGGGTGTTGGTACTAGACTCTTACTTGTACATGTAAATATGGGTGTTGGTACTAGACTCTTACTTGTACATGTAAATATCTCGTTCAAGCATTAATCTGCGTTTGCATAGAAAACAATGATGTAGGAAATGGCTAGGCGTTGAGAAAACCATCGTCCACTGTAAGTCCATTGCAGCACATTGACCTTCTGCAATTTCTTCTAAAGTCGTGCCCTTAATGGAAGGGTCAATATCAAGGATATAAGTTGAACCGAGAGATGACATGCTTGCCGTTCTTTTCATTGCTGACCAAAAGTGCTTAGAATTTCTTTATCTGCAAATACCACCCACTTCACACAAAATAGTTCCTTTCACTTCAAAGCTAGGGCTAGTTACAGAGAGAACAATGTCGCAGTTCAAATAAAACCAAAGAGATAGCTTGAAGAGTGGAGAGTTACATTCACATTTATTTATATTTGGTTTGTTCGAGGATAATTAATGCAATTCAGTAACTTACATGAAACAATTTAATCCATGATCAAGGTGAAAAGTTCCATATTTAATTTTTCTCCTTTCTTTTTTACTTCGAAATTTGGACAAATTATATTATTTTATGTGGTTATAATCACAGTTATTCATATTTGATTTGTTCAAGGAAAATTAATGAAATTCACTAATTTACCTGGAAAAATTTAATATATGATCAAGGTGAGAAGTTCCATGTTCAATTTCTCTCTTTTTTTTTTTTTAATTCAATATTTGGACAAATTATATTGTTTTCTGTGGTTACAATCACAATTATTCATCTTTGATTTGTTCAAGGAAAATTAATGCAATTCACTAACTTACCTGGAAAAATTTAATATATGATCAAGGTGGGACGTGTCATGTTCAATTTCTGGCTTTTTCTTTTACTGCGATATTTGGACAAATTATCTTATTTTATGTGGTTACAATCATAGTTATTCATATTTAATTTATTCAAGGAAAACAAATGATCAAGGTGAGAAGTTCCATGTTCAATTTCTCTATCTGCAAATACCACCCACTTCACACAAAATAGTTCCCTTCACTTCGAAGCTAGGGCTAGTCGCACAGAGAACAATATCAGGGTTCAAATAAAACCAAAGAGATGGCTTGGAGAGGGAGAGTTACATTTACAGTTATTCATATTTGATTTTTTCGAGGAAAATTAATGCAATTCACTAACTTATCTAGAACAATCTAATAGATGATCAAGGTGGGAAGTTCTATGTTCAATTTCTCCTTTTTTTTACTTTGATATTTGGACAGATACTCTTATTTTATGTGGTTACATTCACAACTATTTGAAAATTAATGCAATTCACTAACTTACCTGGAAAAAATTAATGGATGATCAAGGTGGGACGTTCCATGTTCAATTTGTCCTTTTTTTTTTTTACTTCGATATTTGGACAAATTATCTTATTTTATGTGGTAAAGTGTGTTTTTAGTACCATGCCTTTATCAAATATTTCTTAATTGTTTTTAAAAGTTATTTTTAACTGTTTTTAAATTTTTTTGTTTAAATTTATTATATTTTTATTAAATTTACTAAAAAGTAAAATTATGATTAAATTGATATAAGGTAATGTGTTCTTTAAAACACATAAGTTTTACACAAATTGTTTACTAAAAATGGTTGCTCATATATTCTGAAAAAATAAAATTGTCATATAATATATCGAATCATAAAATATTGAATTATATTTAAATGAAATTAGGTTTAAGGTATGAAAATGTGGAAGTGAAGTAAGAAAAATAAATAAAAGAATTTTAAGGAAAGAAAATTACTAAAGCTTTTATTTTGTTGAAAAATGAATTTAGCTAGGAGAATTTGGAAAAAATTTAGATTCATGATTAGCAATATACATTTAAATCTCAATCTAGCACTTTAAAGGTGGTAAAAGGTATTGTCTCATCATTAGTAGAACCTTGGTAGAACTACAATTGTAGAAGAAGAATTAATTACTCCTCTCCTGATTACTCTCCTACAATCTAATCTACCATGATTAGATTATGAACATATAGTATTCTAGTGATCAATAATAATTATCAATTTCCGCAATATGAAATTGACAACCTAACATTTAGGTTTATAATTTCAATGATGAAATACAATATGCAATGAACTAGTTGAGAATGTTTGAGCAACTACTTAGCCTAGGATATCTTTATACATTGTGCCTAAAATTGTTAGCATGGTATTTGGCTCTTTCACTTAAGGCTAATCCATCCTTAAAAATACATAGTGGATTATACTCAAAATAAATCTAAGAGGGAGTGAAATAATAACATAATGTAGAACATATAATAGTGTCAAAACATAGGATGTATCAACACAAACATACACTTAACCAAAACAGTCACTCCTCTAAACTCTTCAATTTTTTATGGTTTGACTTCATCCCTTATCATGCTAGGTTACTTTGAAGAAAATGATCAACTAAATATATCTAATAGAAGAAGAACCAAATCTTGATGGTTTGATTTCATCCTTAAAATGCTATGGCAAAGGTCTTCATAGAAGAATAACCATAAAGAGTTTCACTCCATCCCTTATCATGCTATGGAAAAGGTCTTCATTAAATGTCTTTTATATTTAACTAAATATAATATACACTAACACATAAAATGAATATGAACTTTGATATATCATTCCCATTGACTATTCACACTATTGAGTTCATGACCATCACTCCTATCTCCCCCTAAAAACGTTCAAGTATATATCTTTAAAAAATTAGAAGCCATATTAGATTCATTGGATGTACTTTAAAGTGATGATCATTGCAAACTAAAAGTAATGACAAGAATGCATGAAATAACAAAATGAAAGTTATTCTCAAAGAAATAGAAAAAAACTCAATTTTAAGAGAGTGGACATTTTAACACTTCATCCTATTGAGTTCATGACCTTCACCCATAACACCCATGACAATATTTAATGTAAAACACATCTATGATCATTGTACTTGGGTGTGGAATGGATCAATAAAAAGGATCTTAAGGATACTACTAAATCACTCAATCTTTATAACCTTCGTATTTATATTAGTCTCCTTTAAGCATACATTAAAGTAATAGGAATAATAGATTAAAATCTATAAAGGAAGTACATGAAAGCAACATAATGTTGGAAATGAAAGTACATAAATATAAAATGTTGGAAATGAAAGTACATAAATATAAAGATAAATGAATAACAAAGAATGTCAAAGGAAAATTGCATCCATTAAAATAAAATAATATAAAATCTATTCAATTTATATGTAGAGGGGATTGAAACTCCATTTCATTTTCGTAGCAATACCAAACCTTAAATATAGAAATTCGGTGAATCCCTCAAAATAAAAGAACTCTTTAAGATGGTAACTAAAAATCTACACTACTTCAAATTAATTAGCAAATTGAGAGTCAAAAATACATCAACAAAAATGAATGCTAGCCTAACATATCAACTATGCTTCTTCTTATTCTTCAAAATAATTCTTATCTTATCATTCTAATAAATACCTTATTTTTGGAGGTTATACCAAAATATCCTAATATTATGCAGCCAAATTTGTCAGAATAATTCAACTTTGAGAAAAGATGAAGGGACAAGATGAGTTAAAAATCTTAGCGGCCATCAATATTTTCTAGAACCATGAATGAGGAACATCAATATTAGCTTGGGGATTTGACTTCCTACACTTACCCTTTGGGAATCACGCTAGTATTCATATACAACATATGCAACAATAATTAACACCATATCCACAATTTTTTTATGATAAATTGAATATTAAACGGAAACGTAAGAAGCCTCCACATTCCGAAAATGATTTTTTTTTTTATATTCAAACCGAAACACTAAGAAGCCTCCACATTCCTCTCAATGCAATCGGAAAAAATAAATTACGCAACAAATTTTTTACTAAACAAAATTTTTAGGAAACAAAACTTTTGCAAAACAAATTTTTTATCATATTTCGAATATGGACTTCTTGTCTGTTGTTGTTGACCTGTGGGCATCAACTCCTTCCCTATGATGTTTTTCTTCATCCCTATGACATTTTTCATCAGTTTCATCTGAAAGAATCTGTTGGTCCTTGCATTTAATGGTTATAATATTTACAAACTGAAATCAATCCCACGAACATACTAGAAAGCTCAATATTTTTGGAAGAAAACTAAAAACTTTTAAAACAACTGTTAATAAGACCTCCAAACTCAAATCAATCCAAAGAATGGACTAGAAATAAAAAATCTTCAACTCGGTGTTGGTACTAGACTCTTACTTGTACATGTAAATATTTCGTTCAAGCATTAATCTGTGTTTGCATAGAAAACAATGATGTGGGAAATGGCTAGGTGTTGAGAAAACCATCGGCCACTGTAACTCCATTGCAGCACATTGCCCTTCGGCAATTTCTTCTAAAGTCGTGCCCTTAATGGAAGGGTCAATATCAATGCTAGAAGCTGAACCCAGAGATGACATGTTTTCCATTCTTTTCATTGCTGACCAAAAGTGCTTACAATTTCTCTATCTGCAAATACCACCCACTTCACACAAAATAGTTCCCTTCACTTCAAAGCTAGGGTCAGTTACAGAGACAACAATGTCACCCTTCAAATAAAACCAAAGAGATAGCTTGAAGAGTGGAGAGTTACATTCACATTTATTCATATTTGATTTGTTCAGGAAAATTAATGCATTTCAGTAACTTACCTGAAACAATTTAATCCATGATCAAGGTGGAAAGTTCCATGTTTAATTTCTCTTTTTTTTTGTTTTTTTTTACTTAGATATTTGGACAGATTATCTTATTTTATGTGGTTATAATCAAAGTTATTCATATTTGATTTGTTCAAGGAAAATTAATGCAATTCACTAACTTACCTGGAAAAATTTAATATATGATCAAGGTGGGAAGTTCCATGTTCAATTTCTCCTTCTTCTTTTTTTTAATTCAATATTTGGACAAATTATCTTATTTTATGTGTTTACAATCATAGTTATTCATATTTGATTTATTCAAGGAAAACAGATGATCAAGGTGGGAACTTCCATGTTCAATTTCTCTATCTGTAAATACCACCCACTTCACACAAAATAGATCCCTTCACTTCAAAGCTAGGGCTAGTCACACAGAGAACAATATCAGGGTTCAAATAAAACCAAAGAGATGGCTTGGAGAGGGAGAGTTACATTTACAGTTATTCATATTTGATTTGTTCGAGGAAAATTAATGCAATTCACTAACTTATCTAGAAGAATGTAATAGATGATCAAGGTGGGAAGTTCTATGTTCAATTTCTCCTTCTTCTTTTTACTTTGATATTTGAACAGATAATCTTATTTTATGTGGTTACATTCACAACTATTTGAAAATTAATGCAATTCACTAACTTATCTGGAAAAAATTAACTGGATGATGAACGTGGCAAGTTCCATGTTCAATTTGTCGTTTTTTTTGTTTACTTAGTTATTTGGACAAATTATCTTATTTTATGTGGTAAAGTGTGTTTTTAGTACCATGCCTTTATCAAATATTTCTTAATTTTTTTTTTAATTTATTCTTAACTGTTTTTTAATTTTTTTTTGTTTAAATTTATTATATGTTTATTAATTTTGCTAAAAAGTTAAATTATGATTAAATTGATATAAGATAATGGTTTCACTAAAACACATAAGTTTTACACAAATTGTTTACTACAGTGGTTGGGGATATATTCTGAAAAAATAATATTGTCATATAATATATCGAATCATAAAATATTGTATTAAATTGAAAATAAATTAGGTATAGTGTATGAAAATGTGGAAGTGAAGTAAGAAAAAAGAATAAAATAATTTTAAGGAAAGAAAATTACTAAAGCTTTTATTTTGTTGAAAAATGAATTTAGCTAGGAGAATTTGGGAAAAATTTAGATTCATGATTAACAATATACATTTAAATCTCAATCTAGCACTTTAAAGGTGGTAAAAGGTATTGTCTCATCAATAGTAGTGTAACATCCCACTCTGGCGCACATACCAAACTTATTCTTTGAGGACACTTGCTCGCAAGTGATCTGGATTTATATGATGATAAAAATTTTCTTTCATTTGGATGCATTGAGTTATATGACAGGATG
>JZKD02S0000004.1:348214-368495 GCA_000966675.3 Picea glauca
TTTTTTCTCTTCTTTTCAATATGATCATTCCACCACCTATTCCAAAAACTCACCCTAACAAGGGGAGGCCCCCCAAAATCACCTTAGAGATCATTTACCATTATATGGAATCAAAATAAAAATAAAAAGAGAAGAGAGAGATGCCAAAATCCAAATAATGTTAGAAACCTTAGAAAAAATGAGTGAGGAAAGAGACATAAAGCTCCAAATAGAGTTAGAGGCAATGATTGATAAAAAAATTAAAGATAGCATTCAAAATAAAAAATATGATAGATTCTTAGGGTTCGAGAGTTAATTGCATACAATAAATGATAGAATTCAAGAAATGGAAAAACATAAACAATCAACCCAAAAATGAGGGGTTGAAGAAAATCACAACTTGAGAGATAGGATTAAAGAGCTAGAAGAAAAACTAACCAACAATTTGACCCTCAGTAATATGGAAAAAAAATTTGATATCAAACCCATCAAAGAGGAAATGAATAAGCTAATCAAATTGGAACATGAGCGTAACAAAAGAGCCTTGAACCTTATAATTTTTGGTATACAAGAAGAACAAAAGGAGGATAAGCTAGCAATAGTAAAAGAATAATTAAAAAATAAATCACAAATTGATACAACTTACCTCATAGAAGCAAAGAGGCTAGGAAAAATAATTGGTCACAAATATAGGTTGATCCATGTCAAAGTAAGTTGTAATGACCATAAATATAGCATACTTAGTAAATATCTAAGCTTAAAAGTGTCAGGAATATTTATAAATGAAGACCTCATTCCCGATGATCAAGCTGAATTAAGGAAGAAAGTTCAAAAGGTAAAAGAAGCGAGGAAAGAAGGAAAATTGACAATAATTATAAATTGAAAAGTTATTGTTAGGGATAGGGGATAGAAACCATAAGGATAATAATAAATAGGAATTTGGGACACTTGGGATCATTTTTTAGAATTGTCATGGCATTCCATGGCGTAAAGTTCCTATGATAAGTTGGACCTCGAGTGGTATTGATATTATATGTCTACTTGAAATTTGGGAGCATGAGGAGTCTAAGGTCTCTAACATGGAAGGATTTGTCTTGTTGTCAGCATGAAACAAAAAATCCCACCGTAGAGGGATATGAGGCATATCTTGTTATATTAGAAAAACAAATTCTCCTTGCATTCAACTTCATAAGATTGAACCTCTTAATCAATACATTTGGATAGAAATTTCAGACACCAATGCTAAGAAGATGTATATAGTAATTTGTTATTTTTCACCTATTAATTCTACTTTTTATAAGAAAAATAATCTAGATAAAAATTGTCCCTATAATAATTTAGAAAAAAATATTTATAATTTGAAAAATGAAGGTAATGTCCTCCTTCTAGGAGACTTTAATGCTAGGACTTCAACTAAACAAGCTACTCTTTTAAGTGATGACTCCAACCATAATCCTTTATGTCTAGATGAGGACCTTGTTTTATCTAATAGCTACAAAAGAAGCTCTTAAGACCTAATTGAGAATGTGTTTTGTACTGAGTTGGTCAAGCTCTGCAGCTCTCAAGACCTAATAATTTGCAATGGAGTAATGAAGTGGCCAAACTCCAACCATGTGATCTGTATTCATGGGCTAGGTAGTAGTGTTGTATATTATGTGATATTTGATATCTTTGTTTCCAACCAAATAACAACTTTTGACCTTTTAAATGACCATGAGTCTGACTTTGATCATAAACCTTAAACCCTAACTCTAAAATTTTCCATGCATAGGAGCACCATTGAAGAGAATTTTGATAATCAAAGTAATTTGTTCTTTGACAAAAGTAAAGTCGGCATTTTCTTAAAGGATTTAAATAGTAAATTAAACCTCCTAACTTATAAGGACAACATTGAAGAACTCTATCATAATTTTACAACTACCCTTTCCACTTCTAGTAACAATTTCGCTTTCAAGGTGTCCCATAAAAATAATAATAGAACAACCAACCCTTGGTATGATAAATAATGTAAAATTTCTAGGAAATTCATTAGGGAAGCTTCTAATGATCTCTTAAAACTTGATAAGATCAATACGTACAAATCCCTAATTAAAAGGAAAAAATATATTATATGAATAAAAGGAAAGAAAAACTTTCACAACTATACAAGTTGGATCCTAAGAAGTTATGGAGCCAAATTCTAAAATTCAATACTAAAGAAAATAATAGGATTCCCTTAACGGAATAAAATTCCTACCTTAAAAGTCTTTGTGAGTTCTCTAATGCCATGGACACCATTCATATTGTACCTACAAAGTAAGAGGTTTTTTATTTAGATGACATAGAGTTCGGGGTTAAGAGACTCACAAATGGGAAAGCTAAGGACATTGAAGGCTACCAAGCTGAAATTTTTAAAATCGGAGGGCCAATCCTTATCCCTCACATACACAAGTTCTTCAATTTAGCATTCAAGAAGGGCTTCCCTAAACCCTGGACTCAAAGCCTCATTGTTCCTATTTTTAAAAATAGGGATAAAAACATTACCTCTAATTATAGGACCATTATGATTAGCCTGATTTTAGCCAAGCTTTATGGAATTATTTTAGAAAAGAAGATTAGCATTTGGCTAGAAAGTCACAGTAAAAGAGTTGAATTCCAGGCCAAGTTTAGGAGATATCATTCAACTGTGGACCATCTTGTTACCTTTAGGATCATTGCAGAGGAGTTCTGCAATACTAAAACCAATCCTTTTTGTTGTTTTGTTGACTTTAGAAAAGCTTTTGACATGGTTCCTGGGAAAAACCTTTGGAATAGGTTTGAAGAGATAAAAGTGCCTCTCGAGTTGAAAGATGTTGCAATAAGGATGTATGAGAACGTTATTTCTTATTTTAAAATAATTGAGAGTTGGTCAAAAGAGATTAATTGTAATATCGGAGTCAGGCAAGGTTGTCCCTTATCCACTACCATTTTTGGCATATTCATTGATAATTTAGAAGAATGCTTGGAAAAAGAAGGTTGTGTCAGCCCTACTCTCACTGGTATAGTCATAAATCTTCTTCTTTATAATGATAATATCATTATTATGGCAAGGAGTCCCCATGACCTTGAAAACCAACTAAGAATCCTCAAGGAGTTTTTCTCCAATATGGGTATGACTGTTAATAATCATAAGACTAAGGTCAGGATTATTAAATCCAATAAGATCCCTTATTATACCTTTATATATGGAAAGAACAAATTGGAGGAATATAATCCATATAAATATCTTGGAATTGATATTCACCACAAGCTCAATTGGAATTGTATCATTGAGAAAAGGATTATTTGGGGATGGAAAGATTATTATGGGCTTGAAAACAATTGTAAATCAGTTGATATTTGGAGTTGAGATAAGAATAAACTCCTCTTTGAGGCTCTTGTTACACCTTCTATTCTTTATGGATGTGAAGTTTGGGGCTGTAGTATCTCTCGTGAATCCTGGAGAAAGATAGAGCAAATACAAAAGAATTTTATAACCTATAATCTAAAAATTAAAGGAAATACGTCCTATCTCATGCTCCTCATAGAAACAAGCCTCTCCCCCATTGAGAGCATCGCTATTAATAGATACCTAATGTATAAGAAAAAGTTAAACAACATGGAAGACAAGAGGCTACCTAAAATTTCTTCAAAATTAGTCATAACCACCATCGACTGAAGAGAGGATGGCATAAAGACGCCCGATCTTGGCTAAACTATTGCGGAATCATGGAAGAAACCATTTTGCAGAATAAAGATACTATTAAAAAAAATGTTAAATCAAAATTCAAGGAAAATATGTGGTGTGATAAAGAGTTAGCGAAAAAAATAAAATTAAGGTATTATAAAGATGTAAGCAACCCTAATCTAGAAGATCAAAATTGGTGCAATCGTGACCCTCACAGTCCAACTGCTCTCACCAGGACCTTCTTCTTCACTGGCCGAAGAGTTGTATTGCTCTTCAATCCCGTATCGGGACTCTTTCGCACCCACAGGATGCTCTCCTTACGATCTCCCTTGGGCCTATCAGGAAATCGGAATTCGCGATATCGCGAATTCTATGCTCTCGTGACTTATGCTTCACAAATCCCTGAACCCCGATATGGTCAATCACTGACTTTCTCCCCTTCTATCATTGGAGATTTCCCTATCGGGATATCGCTACTCGCGATGTCAACAGATTGGATTCCCAAACTCTGAATCCCGATGTGCCGATCGCCGATGACACTTGTCCTCGCTGCTATCGCTTGGACCCCACACACTTGTAGCGATCGGGAAATCGTCAATTGGGAATTCGCGGTTTCCATGACACCGTTTCACAGGGCCTCCCAAGTCCCGAACCCTGATACGTGATGCCACCTATCAATACCACACACTACCACCATGGGACCCGTCGCAACTCGGGGTTTCGCGAATTCTCCGTGATTCTTTCGACACCGAGAGTTGAAAAGTGCCGAACCTCGACTCTCCAGGATCTTACGCCACCTATCCCTCTAACGATCAATTGCTCCCATTAAATCGGGAAATCGCTAATTGCGATTTCGACGAGTGTAAAACTCTTACCTCCACAAACGCCGAAGACCGAATCCCGATGGCCTCGGTTCTCTTCCCTGCGCCTAAGGACTAATTCCCGCACACTTCTCAACGATCTGACAGTTATCCGGACTTCGCAAATCTATCCTGTGAACCCCGGCCATTGATTCTACTCTTTGAGTATTTCTTCCGGTCAGGAGCTTCTTCCTGCTCAAGCCTCTCCTCGTTCTGTTCCCACAGTATCCACGAAGGAACTATCCCTACTGAGCTTGTCAACTCTGACTCCCTCAGAGAATTTACACATGCTTCTCGCGCTCGAACTCCAACAGCTCTCGAAGTGTTGAGTTTTTCCAGACTCTGTGCACTTCCTGCGACAGCAGTCCTTAGCTCCCTGCTCAGATTTACAACTGAAACTTCAATTTCAGCCTGCACTTCTCCTGCATGGCTCTATCAACTCGCACCGACTTTTGGGTGAATGAGAATAAGGGTTTAACTGTGGAGCCTCATCAACACACTCTACGCGGATGAATTCCACTGCACTCTATGCAGGAATCTCCTGGCTCAGACCGAGAAACAATTGAAACTTATTCTCCTTTCTCTCAGACTTCAGTTAAACCTCTGAAATTACATGCACAGCATATTCAAAACAAATGCATACCAAAAGAAACAAACATTCATGAGCACATAAACAACACACACAGAGAAACAACACCAGTCATGAAATTGAATCAAAGGCTCTCTTCTATTAATTCAATCTATACATGGGTGTTCTCCACAAGTTCTCTGCTTGTTCTTCTCTTCTGAATGCTCGATGATAATTCAATGTACAAAGGAGGGTGTCTATATCTGTTTTCCCTCTCGAATCCCTAAACTATCTATTCTACAATTAAATTCCTATCTAACATCATTAAATCTATTAAATGCCTTCCTATCTACTAAGGACGAGAGCTTAAAGGATCAAGGTCCATTTACAATACAAGTGTGCTTCTTTATGAATGCCTTCATTAAAGAACGACGCAACAATTTCCAAAGCATTTCAAAATTTGTATAGGCGTTGTCCAGCTGTCTTTTCTGCTTGATGTGTTGGCTCGCTTGATACGCTGGCGATGCTCCTGCATCATACTCATCAGCTTGAAAGATTTCATGGGCTCCTGTCCATATGCTCCCGCACAGTTTGTATATACCTCTGTATGATTGCTTCAGTCTCCCGGCTGGCATCCTCCACTGGGTGATTCTTCCATTTCACCAGGTACTCGAAATACTGCTTCCGCCTGGTTTTCCTTCCCACTCTGTTGTCCAGTATGTACTCCATCTGAGGTTTCTCTACAATTGGTAACTTCTTCTTCCAGTGGACTACTGGTTCCTCAGCTCCAGTCTTTGCTTCTCCAGTCTTGTATGGGTATAAATCTGAAACATTAAATATCGGAGATATCCCGATGCCCTCCGGCAACTCAATCTCATATGCGTTCTCCCCGAATTTCTTCAGGACTTTGCATGGCCCAATTTTCTTCATCTTGAGTTTGTTATATGTTCCCCTTGGGAACCTTTCCTTCCTCAGGTGCGCCAGAACCATATCACCAACTTCGAAATGAAGTTATCTTTTCCGCTGATATGCTCTACGCTTATACTCTTGATTTGATTTCATCAGTCACTGCTTCACTTGACTGTGAAGTTCTCTCATCACCTCAGTGAACTCTTCAGTGCTAGCACTGCTAGTTGCAGCCTATTCTGACTCCCTGAGCTCAGAAACTCCCCTTGGTTGTGTCCCATACAAAATATGAAATGGTCTTTTTCTTGTACTCCGATTCACCGAATCATTGTACACAAACTCTGCCTGTGGTAATATCTGGTCCCAACTGTTGTGGTGTTCTGTCACCAAGCTTCTCAATAGATCCCCCAGACTTCTATTGACCACCTCTGTTTGTCCATCTATCTGCGGATGGTAAGCTGAACTAAATGCCAAATTAGTTCCTAGGTTCTTCCATAGCGTCCTCCAAAAATTACCTATGAACTTGGTATCCCTGTCCGAGACTATGCTTCTCGGCAATCCATGCAGTCTGACGATTTCTTTAAAAAACAAGTTTGCGATGTGTGTCGCATCGCTGGTCTTCTGAAACGGAATAAAATGTGCCATCTTCAAAAACCTGTCCACCACCACAAAGATGGAATCAACCCCTCTCTATGTCCTCGGTAATCCTAACACAAATTCCATGCTTATCGCCTCCCATGGTCTCTCGGGTATGGGTAATGGCTGATAAAATCCAGCATTCTTCTTCTGGCCCTTCGAATGTTGACAAATTTGGCATCTGTCAACAATTTTTTTTACATCTGCTCACATGCCTGGCCAAAAATACGATTCGCTCAGCTTTGCAAATGTTTTGTCATGTCCAAAATGACCTGCTAAGCCTCCACTGTGATTTTCCTTTAGCAGATTCTCCCTCATGGAGCAATTTGGAATACACAACTGATTGCCTCGAAACATCAATCCCTCCTGGATCATGTAGTCTATCCACGGGCTCCGATATCTGAGAACTGGATTGTCAGCTACCTCATATGCTTCTGCGAAATCTTCATCTCTTGCGTACATGTCCTTCAGATTTTTAAAGCCCAAGGTCTTGACTCTGAACTCCTACAACAACAAACATTTCCTGCTCAAAGCATCAGCCACTTTGTTAGCGGTTACTGAAATGTGTTTGATCACAAATGTGAAATTTTGCATGTACTCTACCCATTTTGCATGCTTCTGGTTCAACTTATCCTGTTGACTCACGAACTGCAATGCATGATTATCACTGTACAATACAAATTCCTTGGGTATCAAGTAATGCCTCCACTTTTTCAATGCCTGTATAATGGCATAAAACTCTTTATCATATGTGGAGTATTTCAGCTTTGCTTCATCCAGCTTCTCGCTGAAATATGCCACTGGTCTATCATCCTGACTCAAGACCCCTCCTACGGCATATCCGCTGGCGTCACATTTCACCTGAAATGTCTTCTGAACACCAGAATTGGTTGCTCTGTGATCTTTCGTTTCAACAGATTGAAGCTTTTCTCAGCCTCTGTTGTCCAGTGAAAAACCCTATGACGCTTCTTCACTGTGTCCATCATCACGACGCTAATTCCACTGAAATTTCGAATGAAATTTCTGTAGAAACTAGCCAAACCATGGAAACTTCTCACCTCGAAAACATTTCTCGGTGATGGCCAACTCTTAATTACCTCCACCTTCTCGGGATCCATCTTCAATTCATTTGCTAATATAACAAAACCCAATTAAATGAGCTCTGTCTTCATGAAGGAACACTTCTTCATGTTGATCAATAGCTTCTCCTATTGCAATCTTCTCATCACAATAGCCAAATGTCTCAAATTTTCATCCTTCGTCTTACTGTAGATCAATACATCATCCAGATATATGACTACAAATTTCCTGATGAATTTCCTTAGGACTTCATTCATCAGTCTCATGAATGTGCTCGGTGCGTTTTTAAAGCCAAATGGCATGACCAGCCATTCATACAAACCTTTGTTTGTCTTGATTGTTGTCTTCCATTCATCACCTTCCCTCATGCAAATCTGGTGATATCCGCTTTTCACGTCAATTTTTGAAAAATAATTTGCCCCGCTCAGGCAATCCATCAGATCATCCATTCTTGGCAGTGGAAATTTGTACCTGATGGTAATTTTGTTTATCGCTCTGGAGTCAGTACACATTCTCCAGCCACCATCCTTCTTCGGACTAAGCACCATTGGAACAACACACGGACTCAGACTCTCTCTGACCAATCCTTTATCCAGTAGCTCCTATACCTGCCTCTTGACCTCCTCGTTCTCCAGAGGTGTCAACCTGTATGCATCGTTATTCGGCAAACTGGCTCCTGGTATGAGGTCAATGCGATGACTCACTCTCCTCATCGGTGGCAACGAACGAGGTAGTTCGTCCACTATGATGTCAGCGAACTCTTCCAGCAGTTCCTAAATCTCAACTGGTAAGTCATCCACTCTCGTGCTAGTCAGGACAATTCTCGGTTTCCTGACCACAAAGAATTATGGATCTTCCTTCTTCTCCATCTCTATGAGAAGCTCCTTCCCACTCATGAGAAGTATTGTTTTTCTTACTTCCGGTTTTACCTCCTTGTCCTTTATCGGAAGCAATCTATGTGTTATTCCATCCTTCTCTAAGGTGTATCTGTTCATCCTCCCGTCATGAACCACATTTTGGTCATACTGCCATGGTCTCCCCAGTAATACATGACAGACATCCATGGGAATAACATCACAAAGGACTTTATCCTTATATTCACCCATTTTGAAATCAACTAAAGATTGTTTAGTGACACTCACCTAATGTCCTTTTTGCAGCCAAGATACTTTGTATGGACTCGGGTGGTTAGTCATTTCCAGCTCTAGATTTTCCACCATCTCGGTTGAAACAAGATTGTCGGTGCTTCCGCTATCCACTATGACCATGCATTTCCAGCCCTTGGTCTTTCACGTGGTCCTGAACAGTCTGGTTCTCTGAGATGTGTCCTCCACCTCTTTCTCAGGTGTTAACAAAATTTTATGCACCGTCAGTGACTTCCCACTTCCGGTGTCTTCATTCTCAACGTCACGCCTCTGCGCCTCAGCGACATGAGCTTATCCTCTGTCCATTTTCCTGTCTGGAAAATCAACATCTTTGTGTCCATCCTTTCCACATGTAAAACATGTGATAATTCCTCCTCTGCCTCTTCCCCTTCCTCTGGTACGAGGAAAAGTGTTTGCATCAGCATAATCTCCTCACTGATCATTCTGTTGCCTCCTCGGCTCAACATATGGCTGCCTCTGTGAGGTTTCGCCTTTCTCAACCTTACCCTGAGGTTTCTTCCACTCCTCCTTGGGCTTCTGATATTTGTCATGGGCAACTGCCTTGCCTCTAGGCTGACTTCTTCCTCTCCCTCGCTGACCCTGCTTACGGCTCAGCTTCTCTTCGGCTTTCAGAGCCATCTGGTAAGCATCCTCAACTGTTCTGACGGTTACCATGCTTAAATCATCATGAATGTCATACCTTAGACCATTCAGGTATCTCGCCACCTTCTCATCATCGCTCTTCCAATGACCTACTCGGATGTTGAGTCTGTAAAACTCCTCGGTGTACTCCTTCACCCTCATCATCTTCTATCTCAGGTTTTGCATTCGACTGAACAGAATGATCTGGTAATCTCTGGGGATGAATTTCTCTTTCATCTTTGCGATCATCCGATCTCATCTTTTGATATTCTGTTTTCCCTTGGAACGCCTATCTGCCTGTAGCTCGTCCCACCATAACGTTGCATGTCCTTTCAACTTTGTGACAGCATGCCTTACCTTCTTATCCTCTTCGATATCTTCGTAATCGAAGTAGGTGTCAATATCTCGGATCCAATCCAGTAGCTCTTCTGCATCTAGATTCCCCTCATAGACGGGAATGTCCATTTTCGTCTTGGAACTCATCCTAGAAATGGCTCTGATCAATCGTTTTGTTGATGCGTCCTCTGCTGTGACCTCTTCTTCATGTCCAGCTTCTTCTTCCACCTCAGAGTCACTCAACTCCGCGTCTCCATCTCCTCAAGCCTTGCTCGGAGATCTCTCATCTGGCGCTCTATTTATGGGTTTCCTGCTGGTCTACCCCTTCTTCAGGCATCCCTGTCTTCTCGATCAGGCAATTGCCTTTCTCTCCTCAATGACGTGGTGTATTCTCCTGTTCCTCCTTCTCTGATACCACTCTGACGCAAGTCGTGTGTATCATAGTGATTTCCTTTCCTCCTTCACCTCTCTCGCCTGAAATATACAGACAAGATTTCTCGCTCTGATACCACTTGGTGCAATCGTGACCCTCACGGTCCAAGCGCTCTCACCAGGACCTTCTTCTTCACTGGCCGAAGAGTTGTATTTCTCTTCAATCCCATATCGGGACTGTTCCGCACCCCCAAGATGCTCTCCTTACGATCTCCCTTGGGCCTATCGAGAAATCGGAATTCGCGATATCGTGAATTCTATGCTCTCGTGCCTTATGCCTCAAGAATCCATGAACCTCGATATGGTCAATCGTTGACTTTCTCCCCTTCTATCGTCGGAGATTTCCCTATCGGGATATCGCTACTCGCGATGTCAACAGATTGGATTCCCAAACTTTGAATCCCGATGTGTCGATCGCCAATGACACCTGTCCTCGCTGCTGTCGCTTGGACCCCACACACTTGTAGCGATCGGGAAATCACCGATCAGGAATTCATGGTTTTCATGACACCGTTTCACAGGGCCTCCTAAGTCCCGAACCCCAATACGCAATGCCACCTATCAATACCACACACTACCACCGTGGGACCCGTTGCAACTCGGGGTTTCATGAATTCTCCGTGATTCTTTCGATGCCGAGAGTTGCGAAGTGATGAACCCCAACTCTCTAGGATCTTGCGCCACCTATCCCTCTAACGATCAACGACTCCCATTAAATCGGGAAATCGCTAATTGCGATTTCGACGAGTGTAAAAATCTTACCTCCACAAACGCCGAAGACCGAATCCCGATGGCCCCGGTTCTCTTCCCTGCGCCTATGGACTAATTCCCACACACTTCTCCATGATCTGACAGTTAGCGGGACTTCGCAAATCTATCCTGTGAACCTGGACCATTGATTCTCCTCTTTAAGGATTTCTTCCAGTCCACAGCTTCTTCCTGCTCAAGCCTCTCCTGGTTCTGTTCCCGCAGTATCCACGAAGGAACTATCCCTCCTGAGCTTTTCAACTCTGACTCCCTCAAGGAATTTACACATGCTTCTCGCGCTCGACCTCCAACATCTCTTGAAGTGTTGAGTTTTTCCAGACTCTGTGCACTTCCTGCGACAACAGTCCTTAGCTCCCTGCTCAGATTTACAACTGAAACTTCAATTTCAGCCTGCACTTCTCCTGCACAGCTCTATCAACTCGCACCGACTTCTGGGCGAATGAGAATAAGGGTTTAACTGTCGAGCCTCATCAACGCACTCTACGCGAATGAATTCCACTGCACTCTATGCAGGAATCTCCTGGCTCAGACCGAGAAACAATTGAAACTTATTCTCCTTTCTCTTAGACTTCAGTTAAACCTATGAAATCACATGCACAGCATATTCAAAACAAATGCATACCAAAAGAAACAAAAATTCATGAGCACATAAACAACACACACAGAGAAACAACACCATTCATGAAATTGAATCAAAGGCTCTCTTCTATTAATTCAATCTGTACATGGGTGTTCTCCACAAGTTCTTTGCTTTCTCTTCTCTTATGAATTCTTGATGATAATTCAATGTACAAAGGAGGGTGTCTATATCCGTTTTCCCTCTCGAATCCCTAAACTGTCTATTCTACAATTAAATTCCTATCTAACATCATTAAATCTATTAAATGAGTTCCTATCTACTAAGGACGAGAGCTTAAAGGATCAAGGTCCATTTACAATACAAGTGCATTTCTTTATGAATGCCTTTATTAAAGAACGACGCAACAATTTCCAAAGCATTTCAAAATTTGTATAGGCGTTGTCCAGCTGTCTTTTCTGCTTGATGTGCTGGCTTGCTTGATACGCTGGCGATGCTCCTGCATAAAAAATTATCTATATGTTTTTCCAAGTGTACAGAAATAAATAAACATTTCTAAGATAAGAACAAATTCTCACGAGCTCCATAGTGAAATTGGGCATTGGTCAATTCGTAAAACGCCATGGAATGAAAGAGTGTGTCACCTTTCTAACACTAAGAGGGTTGAAGATGAAGAAAACCTTCTCTTACATTCTCTAACCTATACCCATATTAGATCTCATTTTCAAAATATTGATCACACTAACAACCTTCCTAACCTCTTAACTCGACAAAAGTATGGTGATCTTGGAAAGCTTCTCTTAATGCTTTTTGAGCACAGAAACAAAAATTCTAAAGAATCACAAGTAATCACTTAGCCTCTTAAAATCCGATAAACCAATTAGGTCTTAGTGGACGTTAATCATTATCATCATCATCAAATATATTGAGTTAAAAAATAATTAGAAAAAAAAATTATTAAATAAATTGGATTAAAACCATAAGTAGAAGAAAGAAATATTAGTTTACCTAAACAAGGATAGAAATAAATAGAATTAAGCTCAGGGAAGAAGCTGATTGAGCTTGGGAGAAGGTGAAAAATCTCCAAAATCGTTAATGGTAGAATTTGTTTCAACCTCAATAAGCTCCGGTTTTTTTTAATGTTTTATATTTCTAAAAAGTTACTTTTTACTAGAAATTAGTCAAATCAACAAATTTCATCATTTAAAATAAATAAAATAACAACTTTTAAATTTTCATTTTTTTTTAAATTAAATTTAATATATAAATTTTGTTAAATATTAAAATAACTTAAATATTTAAAAAAATAAACTTAAACTCAAGTTAGCTTGACATGGAACCAATGGCTATATACCTATATATCTACTCGAGGTACATACAATAATGAGATAAATCTATTTTCCTATAAATAAAAATCTTCTTACTTTAATTTAATTTGAGCTTTAATTTAATTTAATAAATTAAAGTGAAATCTAAATATCATTATTAATTTTACATGTGACACACCCCTAGAGTAAATACAATTTCCTGAATACTCTCAAAATGATATATATACTTAGTATGGAAAACCAATCCATCTTTAAAAGAAGAGGAAACAAAAGAATATATTCTATAATGTCAAATATAAGGTTAGGTGGAATAAAAGAAAATATAGGAATCTATAAATATTGTTATGGCTATAAATTTTTATTAAATTTTTTGTTAAAATCTCATAAATGTATTATGGGTTAAAAAAAAGTAAAAAGTATATTTCTTAAATTTGGTGATGATTTTAACAATGTTATAAAATTTATTAAAGTAAGGAACAAGGTAGGAATTTCAAAACTAAAACTCAAATTGGTTATAAAACTAAATGGACCAAGGAGACTACCTACGGGAATGCCCACCTAGGGAACACAAGTCAATCACCTAGGTGCAACACTTCTTCACCTTTTGATGATGAATTAAATATATGTAAAATAAATGGTTCCCTTGGTATATAAGGTGAATCGAGACTAAAATAAAACATTATTACCTTTTCTTCTGAAGCTATGTGTCTTGGTTGTTTTCTTTTTTGAGTTTGCATTTTACATTCACGACAATTTCATTTCTAGGGTTTTCTGAAGATTAACTAGTGCACCTTCCTTCATGGTTGCCTCGTGATGACTCTGTTTTCCATGCTTCCACCTCTGAGATCAATCTTATCTCATTAGCTATCCACTCTCTTAGGGTGTAAATCATTTCCTTCGAGTTTTCTAAGGCATAAGGGAAGGCACAACAACTCGAGTTTGCGCTCTTCTTGGTTTCTTCTTTGTGGGAATGAAGTTAGTGTGCCCTCTTCCATGGCCTCATTGGGATTCTCCCACTAATCCCCAGAGGTCACTCTGAGATCACCAAAACCTCTTGGCCATTCTTGGATCACCCCGGTCTGGATCCCCATTGGCTTGGTCACCCAAACTAATGGTGCATCCCTGTTCAGATTTGCGCCCTTGAGGAAATTTTTTTGGTCAGAAGTTGAGCTATGGCTTGTGCGGTCACGTTCTCCTATAGATCTCCTTCTTGGGAAGATCAATTGGTATCAGAGCCTCAATATCCATCGAAAAGATTTTGATCTTCAAGATTGAGTCAATTTCTTTTTGGGGTTTTCATGAAATAATCCAGAGTTTTCCCATTTCGGGGTTTCCATTTTATGCAAGAAGATACATAGATATCATAAGCCCCAAGGGTGCCCACATCTCCATTTATAGAGAGAGGATCTCCATAGATCTAAAACAATACAGATCTTTCCCTCTAGACCAGTTCAAACTCTGTTGCCTCAGGGTTTTGAGTCCTTTGTTCCCAAAACAGAGTCTCCTCTATTCAACATTGCAACCTAGGGGTGCCTTTTCTCTTCAACCGACCTCACAATGACTCCACAGAAATATCCTTTGGAAATCGACTCAGATTCCAACACATCAAATCCCATCCAAGATCTTGCCTCCATCCTCAATGAGCTGCTCAGTATGCAACAACAAAATAATCCAGATCCATTCTGGTTGGACACTCAAATCCAAATACACAAGTTTGCTAGGAAAACGAATGGTGAAATGGTGGATTCTTGGATCCGTAGCCTATCCACCTATTTCAATACATTTCTAGGCCTTACCGAGGAAAGAAAAGTCCAGATTGTCGCCTTTCAATTAGAAGGACTGGCACAAACTTTGTGGGATACAGAGCAAGAGAAGACCACAATTGTGATAGAGATTGGGGATGTTCCAAAATCCTCTATTTCTCAACCCATCAAAACCTACGCTCAACTTTACGAAGCTTTGAGAAATCGCTTCTACCCACCTGGGTATGTGCAATCCTTATGGATCAAATGGAACAAACTTCAACAACTCCCTTCACAAGGAGTGAAAGGCTACATAGACTTCTTATGCAATGTGTGCCTCTTACTTCATGTTTTAGATCCGAAAGAGGTACTCATATTAAAATTTATGGTTGGTTTATTAATTCAATTTTTTCGAGAAGTAGAGCTGCTTGAAAATCCAACTTTAGATAAAACATTTCAGATATCTTTGGCTATAGAAAGGAAAGTCGCTCCTAGAGGTCTTATTCCTTAGTCCCACCCTTACACCAGCCCCCCTGCCTCTCAACCATCCATCTCCCATCCCTCAGACCACTTTCCACCTTCTCGGACTCAAAACCCCACACCCAATACAACTACAAGGACACCTTGGTTCTCATTCCACAAAACTAATTCACACAATTCATCAGATTGTCAAATCCTCCAAAATCTAAAAGCCAAAAAAACTCTACTCACTGAGCTCATTGCGCCTTCCCAATTAGAAGATAGCGAAGAAATTCCTATGGACAATCCCATAGAAGTAGATCCCTCATTGATTCTAATGACCCAGGAATATTTGAACACATACACCCAACCTCTCTTCACCCATAACTGCCAAATCAAAAACACCTTGGCTTTACTGATTATGGACAATGGAAGCCAAAAAAATTTGGTGTCTCAAGCCCTTGTGAACCATCTTAATCTTTTCACCACTCCACATCCGCAACCCTATCAGCTTGGATGGGTCCAAAAGGATGGCCCTCACCTCCTAGTTTCCAAGCGTTGTCTAGTCAATTTCTCCATAGGACAATTCAAAGATACTATACTTTGTGATGTCTCCCCCTTGGATTGTGCGGATTTGCTACTCAATATACCATACCAAACCCAAAGAAATGCTATCTATCTAGCCAAATCCTATCAGTACAAAATTACAAAATTAAGAGCGACTTCCCCCCTCTTGCCACACTGACCATTCCATTCATCTCATCCCTTAATGTGCCTTACCTAATGCCCCTACTTACTGGTTGGCCCCAACAGAAACAAAGGAAATGGAAAGACAATTGACCAACCTCATCAACTCTGGCCACACCCAACTTTCATATTCTCCCTGTGCTTTTTCCGCCTTTGTCATCCCTAAACAAGATACCTCAGAATTGCTCCTTGTCACTCATTACCAAGCCTTGAACAAAGGCACAATAAAAAACCGTTACCCCCTTCCCTGGATTGAGGAACTACTTGACACCCTCCAAGGAGCTAAGTGGTTTACTAAATTGGATTTGACAGTTGGCTACCATCAATTTCGAATGAACCCAGATAATGTTTGAAAAACAGTGTTCAAGACCAAATTTGGTCTTTTTGAGTGGAAAGTCATGCCTTTCGGTCTCACTCGCACCCCAACCACTTTCATGAGGCTCATCAATGACATCTTCAGAGAACATTTGGGTCGATTTGTGGTTATCTACTTAGATGAAATTCTCATCTTCAGTCGGACATGGGACACTCACATGTAACATGTCCGACAAGTTCTCCAAATTATCCAAGGAAACAAGTTGCAAATCAAAGAGAAGAAATCATATTTTGGTCAGAATTCAGTCCCCTATCTTAGATTTGTGATCATCTCAGAGGGTATTTAACCATATCCAACTCCCATCCAAGCATTGAAACAATGGCCTCTACCTTCTTCACCTAAGGAGTTGAAAATCTTTTTGGGTGGCATAAATTTATATCGTAAGTTCATTCACTCTTTTTCAAATCTTGCTCGAGATTTGCATCAACTCTCAAATAATTCTTCTACAATCATCTGGACCAAAGAATAAACTACTCACTTTGCTTAGCTCAAAGACTCTCTCTACTCATCCCTTGTTTTACATCTGCCAGACCTCTCCCAACCCTTTGAGATTAAGTCCGACACCTCACAATGTGCTATTGGTGTCATACTTAAATAGGGAGGACACCCCATTGCTTACCACTCTGAAACCCTATCCGAGTCAAAGAAAAATTATAGTACCTATGACAAGGAATTTTATAGTCTAGTGCAAGCACTCAAACAATGGAGGCATTATTTATTGGTTAAAGAAACCATTATGCATATCAACCACTACCCTTTGATTTTCACCAACTCTCAATCGAAGATTCAGGAACAAAGGCACCTTAAATGGGCCTGCTACATTCAACGATTTCACTTAGTCATCAAAAACAAGAAAGGCACTTCTAATAAAATGGTTGATTTGATAAGTCGACCTCCCACTCTAGTTCTTTCCATTCTATAAGTACGCTGTGCTACTTATGACACATGGAAAGATCAATATCCTACTGACACCAACTTTCGAGAGATTTGGGAAGCTTTACAAAGCCCCACAGTGATCAATCAGACCCCCTTCCTATACTACACTATTCGAGATGGATGGCTATATAAGTTGAATTTTCTATGCATTCCACACTCAGAATATCACATCTTCCTTATCATGGAAGCACAGGCTTCAGCCTACGGGGGCCACTTTGGGACCACAAAGACCACCCAACATCTGAAACACCATTTTCATTGGCCTTCCATGCAGCCTTTGTTGGCAAATATTTAACAGACAACGAATGGAAAATATTTAACAAACAGCGGATGCTTGTCATTGATAACAATTACAGAAGTAGTGATGTCTTGAGTACAACAGCAATGATCAATGGGAAAATAGAAGATAAGTCAAGGAAGATCGAATGATCAAAGGTAACGCAAAATTAACAAAATGATCGAAGGCCTGAGAAGCATTTTTGATCGTTGGATCCCATCCAAAATTCCCGAGAGCATGAGGGTCGTCAGATCTGAATAAAGACAAGAAGAGTGCGCTGAAGAGGAGGATAGATCTCAGGTGTCAGATCTGAGTGCAGGCTCCGACCACCATTGGATCAAGGAAAACCTGCACGATCTTTAAAAGTGCAAGGAGTAGAGGGCTCACAAATCCCAAAAGCGGGAGGATTGTCCATCTCAGGGGGTTATGTGGACCATTGATCCAAGACCATTTCAGGGTTTCGAGGATCGAGTGTTGGAGATGTGAAAGAATATTGACATCAAGAATCCCGAAATCACGATGTGTGAAATCCCGACTGAATCTGAACCGTCAGATCAAGATGTGATCTAGATCTTCGACCCAACTCATGTCAACAAACCACATCAGCTAGGAACATGTGGCACAACCAGGTAATGAAAAGTATCAGAATGATTCAACATTTCAGGCACATGTAAGTCACGAATCAGAGTGACACAAGGCAGTATTCAACACGTGTCAATCCACGTGTGACATCAGCAGATGGACACCACTTCAGAGTTTCGAGGATCGCGTGTTGGAAATGTCAAAGAAACAATGCAGCAAGAATCCCGATTTCTCGATATGAAAAATCCTGACGTAATCTGAGCCGTCAAATCAAGATCACATCTGAACCGTTGATCCGACTCCTTGTCGGAGTTTCGAGGATCGCGTGTTGGAAATTTGAAAGAAATAATGCAACAGGAATCCCAATTTCTCGATATGAAAAATCCCGACGTAATCTGAATCGTCAAATCAAGATCACATCTGAAGTGTCGATTTGACTCACATCAGCAAACCACGTCAGCTAGGAACACGTGGCACAACCAGGTAATGACAAGTGTCAGACTGATTCAACATGCCAAGCACATGTAAGTCACGAATCAGGGTGACACGTGGCAGTTATTTAACACATGTGATGTCAGTAGACTTACACCATGTTGGAGTTTCGGGGATCGAGAGTTGAACATGTCCAAGATTATTGACATCAGGAATCTTGATATCGCGATATGTGAAATCGCAATGTAATCTGAGTCGTCAGATTAAGGTTGAATCTGGACCGTTGATTCGAGTCTTTGTCGGAGTTTCAGGGATCGAGAGTTGAACATCTCAAAGATTATTGACATCATGAATCTCGATATCACGATATGTGAAATCACGATGTAATATGAGCTGTCAAATTAAGGTTGAATCTGGACCGTTGATTCCATCCCTTGTCGAAGTTTTGGGGATCGAGAGTTGGACATGTCAAATATTATTGACATCAGGAATTCCGATATTGCCATATGTGAAATCGCGATGTAATCTGAACGATCAGATCAAGATATGATCTAGATCGTCTATTCGACTTCTTTATGGGATTTCATGGATTGGGATTTGTAAGTAACAAGAACATTGAACATCAGAAATGTCGAAATGTTGAAACCCGATTTAAAGGCAAGATTAATAAAGTTCATCCAATGGTGTGGATAAATGCGAATATGATCGAAAGGTTATTTTTATCTCACACAATTAACCCCTCAGTTATGAATCTGTTAGTGAAATGGACTCACGATTGCAAATCAGTTAGCGTTTTAGTTGGCGTTTCAGTTGCTCGGACAGTTGTCTTTCTTTTGCCTAAGGAGTTGGGAAGTTGAACGGTCGTGTAGTTGTGTATAAAATAAAATGAGATAGATTGCGTAGGGTTGGTTGTTCCGGATGAAAAATGAACGAAACAGTAAGAAAGGGAAAATGAGAGGATGCGTAGCATGAGACTAAGAAAATGTGCAGAGTGAGATGAAACACGGAGCAGAAGTAGAGAAGAACGATAGAAAGAGTAAAAGCAGAGAAGATTGACATAAAGAGCATAAGCAGAGCAGAATGAAAGAAAGAGAAAAAGCAGAGCAGAATGACAAAACAAGTTGAAGAAGAGAAGAATGAGAGAACGAGTTGATGCAGAGCATACCTGCTGAACAGACAGAGGAAGAGAAGAGCAACAGAATAATGTGTAGAAGACCAGATTTACAGAACAAAGAAAGATTGGTAAGAACTGATTTATCTGTAAAGTTGATTGTTTATTTAGCCATTCATATTCTAGGGAGGTTGGGAGGTGTTAGGGAGGATTTTTTTCCTCATAAGTTCAAGTGGGTTCTTGAACACAGAGAGTTGTAGCTTCCATCTGGTTGTAGCTAGAGAAACCAGGGTGGCAAGGTGGTGCAAGGGAGAACAAGTGTTCTCTGCTATACAGGTTGGAGCCTATGTAACTGGAAGTTGGTGCTTCCATCCAGTTGGTGTTGGAACATTCAGGAAGTTGGTGCTTCCATCCAGATGGTGCTGGAATATTCAGGGAGTTGGTGCTTCCTTCTAGTGGGTGCTAGAGAAACCAGAGAGTTGGTGCTCTCAAACAAGTTGCATCTTGTAAAACAGAGGTAGCCTCCTCACATTGAGTTGGTGCTCAATTAGAGATGATATAGAGAACCTAAAAGACTGCCTATCATTTCGAAGAAGAAGAGGTTTTCTCCCTTTATGGGTTTCCTCATGAAAATTTGTCTCTGTGTATACCTTATGTGTGACTGATGCTTTTTACTT
>JZKD02S0000004.1:378118-388261 GCA_000966675.3 Picea glauca
TTTTTTTTTTTTTTTTTTTTACTTCAATATTTGGACAAATTATCTTATTTTATGTGGTTATAATCATAGTTATTCATATTTTTTTTTTTCAAGGAAAATTAATGCAATCCACTAACTTACCTAGAAAAATTTAATATATGATCAAGGTGGGAGGTTCCATGTTCAATTTCTCCTTCTTCTTTTTTTTTTAATTCAATATTTGGACAAATTATATTATTTTATGTGGTTACAATCACAATTATTCATATTTGATTTGTTCAAGGAAAATTAATGCAATTCACTAATTTACCTGGAAAAATTTAATATATGATCAAGGTGGGAAGTTTCATGTTGAATTTCTGGCTTTTTTCTTTACTGCGATATTTGGACAAATTTATCTTATTTTATGTGGTTACAATCATAGTTATTCATATTTGATTTATTCAAGGAAAACAAATGATCAAGGTGGGAAGTTCCATGTTCAATTTCTCTATCTGCAAATACCACCCACTTCACACAAAATAGTTCCCTTCACTTCAAATCTAGGGCTAGTCGCACAGAGAACAGTATAAGGGTTCAAATAAAACCAAAGAGATGGCTTGGAGAGGGAGAGTTACATTTACAGTTATTCATATTTGATTTATCAGGATTTTAAGGAGGCGTATAAAGCAGCTGAGAATCCCATTCTCAGGAATAGAAACCAGTGGATAGAGTACCTGATCTAGGAAGGATTATTGTTTAGAGGCAATCAACTGTGTATTCTAAAATGCTCCATGAGGGAGAATTTGCTGAAGGAGAAACATAATGCAGGATTGGCAGGACACTTTGGTCACGACAAGACGTTCACAAAATTGAACGAGTCATATTTTTGGCCGGGAATGGGAGCAGCTGTCAAAAAGTTCGTAGAAAGGTGCAAAATTTTCCATCATTCGAAGGGAAGAAGACAGAATGTGGGATTTTATCAACCATTTCCCATACCAGAGAGGTCATGGGATGCGATTAGCATGGATTTTGTGTTGGGGTTTCCAAGGACACAAAGAGGTTGTGATTCAATATTTGTTGTGGTGGATAGATTTTCCAAGATGGCACACTTCATTCCATGTCAAAAAAACAGTGACGCAACCCACATTTCGAATCTATTTTTCAAAGAGGTCATTCGACTTCATGGCTTACCAAGAAGCATAGTTTCAGATCCAGATACCAAATTCATAGGGAATTTTTGGAGGAAATTATGGAAGAAGCTGGGAACTAACTTGACGTTTAGTTCATCTTATCATCCTCAGATGGATGGACAGACAGAAGTGGTAAAAAAAAGTTTGGGAGACTTGTTGAGGAGCCTGGTGACAGAACACCACAGCCAGTGGGATAGTATATTACCGCAGGCAGAATTTGCTTATAATGATTCAGTGAATCGGAGCATAGGCCAGAGTCCATTTTAGATTGTCTATGGCATGCAGCCAAGAGGGATTTCTGAAATGAGGGATTCAGAACAGACTGTGACTAGGAGGGCTAGTGCAGAATATTTCGCAGAGGCAATGAAAGAACTTCACAGTCGGGTGAAGGAGCGGTTGCAAAATTTGAACCAGGAGTATAAGTGCAGACCCGATCAGCACAAGAGACAACTTCAGTTTGAGGTTAGTGACTTGGTTCTGGTACATTTGAGAAAAGAAAGGTTCCCGAGAGGAACATACAATAAGTTGAAGATGAAGAAAATCAGACCATGCAGGGTCTTGAGGAAATTCGGGGCAAATGCTTACGAGATTGAATTACCCGATGGGATCGAAATTTCTCTGATATTCAATATCTCGGATTTGTACCCATATAAGACTGAAGAGACAAAAACAGGAGATGAGCAGCCAGTGATCCAGTGGACGAAGTAGATTCCAGTTGCAGATAAGCCGCAGATGGAGTGCATACTGGACAAAAGAATAAGCAAAAGTACCAGGCGAAAGTAAAATTTTGAGTATCTGGTGAACTGGAAGAACCATCAAGTTGAATATGCTAGCTGGGAAAGTGAAGCAGAGATACAGAAGCATGGACAGACTGTGCACTAGCTCATGGTCAGGAGCCCATGAAAATTTTCAAGCGAGGGAGTATGATGCAGGAGCATTGCCAATGTCAAGCGAGCCAGCGCGAAAGGCGAAGGACAACTGGACAAGCCAGCACAAATTTTGAAATTTCCTTGAAGTTGTTGCACAGTCTTAAATGAATTCATTAATAAGAGGCACACTTGTATAATGTAATTGGACCTTGAGCTATTTTCTCTCGTCCTTAGTAGGTAGAAGGCATTTAAAGTAGTTAATGCAGGTAGATAGAATTTAATTCTAAATTAGACAGTTTTAGAGAGCAAGAGGGAAACGGGATATAGACACCCTCATTGTGTATTGTAACATAATCATAGGAAGAAGAGCATAGGAGAAGCAGAGAGCTATGTAAGAACACCCATGTACAAATATTTGGATTAATAGAAAGAGATTGATTCAAATTCATGGTTTTTGTGTTTGTTCTCTGTGTATTGATGTTGAATTACATGCTCATGAATGTTTTCTTTCTTTTATACATTTTATTTTATGTGTTGTGTATATGATTTCATGTTTGAGTTTGAAGTCTGAAAGGAAGAAGGAATGAGTTTCAATTGTTTCCCTATCTGAGCAAAGATTCTTGCAAGGAGTGCAGTTGAATTGTCCACAAGGAGTACATTGACAGAGGGTTTAGATAGAGTCACTTTTGTTCTCATTCGCTCGGAAGTGTAGGTTTGGCACAGGAGCCGTGCAAGGAGTGCGTAGGCCAAGCTAAGTTTCAGGGTTGTGAACCTGAGTGAATTTTTAAGAGACTACTGTTGCAGGAGTCCACAGTCTCAAAGGAAGTTCAACACTTAGGAGTGTTTGAAAGCTGCTGCAAGGAGTGCGTGCAAGGAGTCTTCGATAAGACTCAGAGTTATAGGAAAAGCTCAGGAAGGATAAGGCCTTTGAAATTGTTGAAGAACATCACAAGGGAAGTCATGACTGGAGGAATTAGAAAGACATCGCAAGTTTGCGCGTAGGTGAATGAGTTCCATGGAGGAACATTTGGTCATTCGTAGAAATCATCCAGGAGGAACAGACAGTCGGAATCCTCTGAGGAGAGTTCACGAAATTCCTTGAGCCGTCAGATATCAGAAAGGAGCAGGGAGGCTATGGCGAGAACGTCGAAGGGTTCAAAGCTCAGGAGGGGCAGGACCGTAGATCCGAGCCACGAGGGTCGTCGGATTTACTCGTGAATTCGCATATCAGAGTTTCATGGGTTGAACTTCGTAAACAGTGCAACGAGAATCGCAAAATCACGATACACGATATCCCGACAACTACGAGAATATAGTGGGACCACAGGAGTCAGTGAGGTGGATAGGTGGCATACCTTATAAGGGTTTTGCAGTGAGAAGTCCCGAAACATTTGCATCAGGATTCGTGATCCCGGGAAGATCGAAATCCTGACAGAGGTGACGAGACGTTGAATAGTCAACTCGTGTGTGTGTTAGAGTTTGAGCATATCTGAAGTCAGTGTTCGGTAAATCAAGTTTCTTGACATCGCGAGCACCAAATTCGCGACAGGAAATACCTGAAAGAGAAGGAAAGGGTCAGCGTTGATTGGTTGTCGGGTTTTCGGGGATTTGAGAGCCCAATACTCGATCACTGACCTCGCGAATTTGCGAAGTCCGATCCCCCGAGTGTAAAGAGGGGATCCCACGAGGATTGTTGTGGGTACAGATTTCCTGGTGGGGAAATAGAAGAGCCTTAGACTTCTTCGGGCGATGGGAAAAGGAAAGATCCTATGTGTGAGGTAGTGGGCGTTGCCGCCATTTCTGGTATCAGAGCTCAGAAAGTTTCTTTGCTTTCTGTAGCAGAGAAGAAAGATAATTCGACATGCCGCCAAGGAGAAGGGACATGCAATCACCCAATCCAGAGGATAGGGAAATTCCGAGAAGAAGAGGCAGGAAAATGACAGATCCAGTTATGGAGAGAGAGATGCGTGATCTACGAGCTAGAATCAAAGACATGGAGACAGGGAAAATATGCACAGTGAGTGTGGGGGATATCAGTGATTCCGAAATTGAAGTTGAGGCTAAACAAGAAGAAGAAGTTGCAGCTAAAGATGCATCAAACGATCATTTGATCAAAGCTATTTCCAAGATGGGTGCAAGAGAAAAGATGGACATTCCAGTTTATGAGGGAAACTTGGATGCAGAGGAGATTCTAGAATGGATTAGAGCTCTAGACACATACTTCGACTATGAAGATGTTGAGGAAGACAAGAAAGTCAAGCATGATGTCATAAGATTGAAAGGGCATGCAACATTGTGGTGGGATGAACTACAAGACGACAAATGCTGCAAGGGAAAGCAGTAGATCAAGAGCTGGGATCGAATGATCTTGAAGATGAAGGCGAATTTCATCCCCAGAGATTATTAAATTACTCTGTTCAAGAGGATGCAGAACTTGAGACAGAAGCTGATGACAGTGAAGGAATACACTGAGGAATTCTACAAACTAAACATCAGGGCGGGTCATCGAGAGAGCAATGATGAGAAAGTTGCCAGATATATGAATGGCCTGAGATATGATATTCAGGATGAGAGCATGGTAACCATCCAAATGGTGGAAGATGCTTATCATATGGCTTTGAAAGCGGAGGAGAAGCTGAGCCGAAAGAAGAGTCAAAGAGGCCGAGGCAGAAGACAGCCCAGAGGAAAATCAGTTGCCCAGGACAAATATCAGAAGGCTAGAGAGGACTGGAAGAATCCTCAGACCCAAACTGAGAGAGGTGGAACCTCACAGCGAGGGCAATATTGGAAATCAAAATAATTGTTCGAGGAAATACAATGAGGTTTCTTCCAAATGAGGTTTATGATTTCAATTTCCACCCACTTCAATAACGAAATAAGTTGAAACTGTAAAATGCAGCGGAAACAAGCTTGCTCAAATGGTGGTGGCTTATCTCTAAGAAGAGATGTGACAGTAGCGCACATTCACAAGAAGAAGATTACAATGAGGCTATGAAGGCCTTTTTAAAATAAAACGTCAATGATGAAATACAATATGCAATGAACTAGTTGAGAAAGTTTGAGCAAGTACATAGCCTAGGATATCTTTATACATTGTGCCTAAAATTGTTAGCATGGTATTTGGCTCTTTCACTTAAGGCTAATCCATCCTTAAAAATCCATAGTGGATTATACTCAAAATAAATCTAACAGGGAGTGAAATAATAACATAATGTAGAACATATAATAGTGTCAAAATGATGTATGAGCATCACCAACTCATCAAGGAGCATCGCCTAAAACAAGCGAGCCAGCGTGGAAGACAACGGAGAGTTGGACGAGTCCAGCTGAAACCTTTTTGAATTTTGATAAGATGATGTGCCAATGTATAAATTCACCATTTATGGGAATGCACTTTTGTATATTGTATCAGACCTCGAGCCATACGCTCTTGTCTGAAGTAGATAGGAGGCATTTAATCTAGTTAATGCAGGTAGATAGGATTTATTTCTAGATTAAAAAGTTTTAGAGGGAAGGAGGGAAAACGGATATAGACACCCTCACTTGTACATTGTAACATGATTATGAAATATTCATTCAGGAGCAAAAAGAGAAGAGCAAGCAGTGAACTGTGTAGAGAACATCCATGTACATATATTGAATTAATAGAAGAAAGCTTTGATTCAAATCCATGGTTATGTGTCTATTCTTTGTGTGTTTATGTTATGCTCATGAATGTTTGTTTTCTAGGTATGCATTCACTTTGTATATGCTGTGCATGTGATTTCAGGGTTCAACTGAAGTCTGAGGGGGAGAGAATATGTTTCAATTGTTTTTCTATCTGAGCCAGGAGATTCCTGCAAGGTGTGCAGTTGAATTCATCCACAAGGAGTGTGTTGATGAGAGCTCAGTAGTTTAACTCTTGTTGTCATTCACCCAGAATTGGAAGCGAGTTGTTGAAGCCATGCAAGGAGTACGCAGGCTGAAGAGGAAGTCTCAGGGTTGCGATCCTGAGAAAAATTATTCAAAGACTACTGCCACAAGAGTACGCAAAGTCAAGGATTTCAACTCTCAGTCGAGGTTGAAGACTGGCCGCAAGGAGTGCGTGCAAAGTTTATTTCTGAGGAGTTGAAGTTAAGAACAAGATCAGGAGGAATAGGCCTCTGAATTCACGGAGGATAAGTGCAGGGAAGTTTCCATTGGAAGTCCGAAGGAAGCATTACAGGTCGGCAAACAGGGACCAAGTCTTCGTGGAGGAAGCATTTTTCTTCTTGTAGGAAACATCCAGGTTAGAGCAGACAGTTGAAATCCTCTCGGAGGTTCCCCAAATTCCCGTGGGTCACGCGATATCGTGGAGTTATAGGGAGGTTACGACGAGGACCACCGAGTGTTCGAAGTGCAGGAAGGAGAAGAGTCATCGATCCAAGACAGAGGGAGCCATTGGATCCACATGTAACATCACATATTGGGGATTCGCAAGGTGAAATCCCAAGATTGTGCAACAAATATTGCGATATCCTGAGGAGCTATATCCCGATAGGTTCAAAACCGTCGATCGTGTGGGACGCGTGTCAGGAGATCCTGAGGATTCGGGGATCGAATAATTGGTGTTTGTAAGAGCAGAGGAAACTTGTAGCTTGAAGTCGCAAAGCACGATATCCCGACGAAGGGGTCGTGTGGTCCATAGTTAGAGTTAGTGGAAGACAGGTGGCATGCTTTATCAGGGATCAGAAAAAGGTAAGTCCCAAATCCTTTGGCTTAGGATTCGCAATCTCGCGAGTTCTAAATTTCCGATAGAAGATCGGAAGGTGGAGAAGTCAAATCCACACGTGTATCGGGGAATCGACACATCAGGGTTTGGAGGTTGGAATTTCATATCGTTGACATCGCGAGTAGCGATATCCCTATAGGGAGAGCTTCGAGGAAAGGGGAAAAAGTCATCGACTGACCCGTATCGAGATTCGGGGAATCGTGAGGGATAAGGCGTGTGATTACAGAATTCGTGATATAGCGAATTCCGATTTCCCGATTTGGAAGGGAGATCACTTGAAGATTTGTTGTGGGTAAGGAAAATTCCCGCCGGGAATAATAGGGACCTTTGAAGTTCTTCTGGCCGAGTTTAAAGGAAGATCCTGAGGAAGCGATCATGCTTCAAGGAGTGCGGTTGCGTCAGAGTGGTATCAGAGTGAGTCTCTATTTGTATACTTCAGACAGAGGGGGAAAGAGGAAGAAAGATGCGTATCATACTCCTTATCAGAGCTGAGAAAATATATGTTTTCTGTAGCAGAGGAAAAGAGGAAAATTTCACCATGCCGCCGAGGAGAGAGAGGCAGTCACCTGACCCAGAAGACAGGGAGGTGAGAAGAAGAGGCAGGCCGGCAGGAAATCCAGAACTGGAAGGGAAAATGAGAGATCTTCGAGCAAGACTAGAAGATATGGAGCCAGCGCAGAGACGCACAACAAATGCTGGAGATTTTAGTGACTCTGAAGGCGAAGTTGAAGCTGAACAACAAGGAGAATTTGTAGTCGAAGATGCAGCCAATGAGAGATTGATTAAAGCTATCACCTGGATGAGTTCAAAGACAAAAATGGACATTCCAGTTTATGAAGGAAGTCTGGATGCATAAGAGCTTTTGGATTGGATTTGAGCTCTTGACATCTACTTCGATTATGAAGACATCGAAGAGGATAAAAAGGTAAGGCATGCTGTCACAAAATTGAAGGGACACGCAACATTATGGTGGGACGAGCTTCAGGCAGACAGATGTTCCAAAGGCAAACAAAAGATCAAAAGCAGGGATCGAATGATTGCGAAGATGAAGGAAAAATTCGTCCCAAGGGATTATCAGATTGCACTGTTAAGGAGAATGCAGAACCTAAGACAAAAGCTGATGATGGTGAAGGAGTATACAGAAGAATTTTACAAGCTCAATATCAGAGCAGGTCATCGGGAGAGCGATGATGAAAAAGTTTACAGGTATATGAATGGCCTGAGGTATGAAATTCAGGACGAATTAAGTATGGCAACCATCCGAACAGTGGAGGATGCTTACCAAATGGCTCTGAAAGCCGAAGAAAAGCTGAGCCGGAAGCAAAGTCAAAGAGGGCGAGGTAGGAGTTAGCCCAGAGGTAAGGCGGTTTTCCAGGAGAAATACCAGAAGCCCAAGGAGGAATGGAAGAAACCTTAGGGTAAGATTCAGAGAGGTGGAACCTCACAGTGAGGACAACCACATGTTGAACAGAGAGGACAACATACAGAGAAAAAGGGATATTATGCTGACGCAAACACTTTTCCTCATACCAAAGGTAGGGGAAGAGGCAGAGGTGGAGTCATCACATGCTTCACGTGTGGAAAGAATGGACACAAGTCATTCGAGCGTCCAGAGAAAAGAAAAGATGGTGGGGAAGCTCACATTGCCGAGGCACAGAGGTGAGATGCTGAAGCAGAAGACGCAGAAGAAGGAAGCTCACTTATGATGTGAAAATTCCTTTTGAAACATGAGAAAGAGGTGCAGGAGAGTTCATCTCAAAGGACCAGACTGTTTAGGAAAGATTGCAAAACCAAGGATAGGAAATGCAAGGTTATCATGGACAGTGGAAGCACCGATAATCTCGTTTCAACCGAGATGGTGGAGAAATTAGAGCTGTAGACGACTGATCACCTGAGTCCATACAAAGTTTCATGGCTACAGAAGGGACATCAGGTGAGTGTCACTAAATAGTGCTTAGTTGACATCAAGATAGGAGGGTATAATGATGAAATACTCTGTGATGTTATTCCGATGGATGTATGTCATTTATTGCTAGGCAGACCATAGCAATATGACAGGAGCATAATCCATGATGGGAGGATGAACACATATACTTTAGAGAAGGATGGGAGGACACAAAGATTGCTTCCGATAAAGCATAAAGAAATGAAGCCGGAAGTAAACAACACAATACTTCTCATGAGTGGGAAGGAGCTTCTTACAGAGATGGAGAAGAAGGAAGATCCATAGTTCTTTGTTGTCAGAAAGCCGAGGATTGTTCTGACTAGCACAAGAGTGGATGACTTACCTGATGAGATTCAGGAACTACTGGGAGAGTTCGCTGATATAGTGGTGGACGAATTACCTCATTCGTTACCACCGATGAGGAGTGTGAGTCACTGCATTGATCTCATACAAGAAGCCATTTTGCCGAACAAGGCTGTGTATAGATTGACACCACAAGAAAATGAGGAGGTCAAGAAGCAGGTCCAGGAGTTGTTGGACAAAGGATTGGTCGGAGAAAGTTTGATTCTGTGCGTTGTTCTGACCGTACTTAGTCCGAAGAAAGATGGAGGCTGGAGAATGTGCACTGACTCAAGAGCAATCAAAAAAATTACCATCAGGTATAGATTTCCACTGCCGAGAATGGATGATCTGATGGATTGCCTGAGCGGGGCAAATTATTTTTCAAAGATTGATCTGAAAAGTGGATATCACCAGATTCGCATGAGGGAAGGTGATGAGTGGAAGACAACCTTCAAAACCAACGAAGGACTATATGAATGGCTAGTCATGCCATTTGTCTTGACAAATGCACCTAGCACGTTCATGAGGCTGATGAATGAAGTCCTGAAGGAGTTCCTCGGGAAATTTGTCATCGTATATCTGGATGATATACTGATATTTAGTAAAACCAAGGCTGAACATTTTAAATATTTGTCCATTGTGATGAGGAAGCTACATCAGGAGAAGCTGTTGATTAATATGAAGAAGTCCTCATTTATGAAGACAAAGCTCATTTACTTGGGTTTTGTCATATCGACAAATGAATTAAAAATGGATCCATGTAAGGTGGAAGTGATTAAGAATTGGCCATCACCCAAAAATATTTTTGAGGTGAGGATTTTCCATGGTTTGGATAGTTTCTACGGAAAGTTCATCAGGAATTTCAGTGGAATTAGCGCAGCAATGATGGACACAGTAAAGAAGCGACATAGGTATTTTCATTGGACAACAGAGGATGAGAAGAGATTCAATCTGTTGAAGTGGAAGATCACGGAACAACTAGTGTTGGTGTTGTCGGATTTCAAGAAGACATTTCAGGTGAAGTGTGATGTAAGAGGATATGCCATAGGAGCGGTCCTGAGTCAGGAAGACAAACCAGTTGCCTAT
>JZKD02S0000004.1:447389-457466 GCA_000966675.3 Picea glauca
TACAAGTTGATTATTAAATATAATATATATTATTTGATAAGAAATAGTATAAAGTTACTGTTTTTTAATAAATAATATATATTATATTTAATAATCAACTTATGAATATATAAAAATCAGTGTAAATTTATTTTAACTCTCTATTTATTATGGGATGGATTTCATTTTAACAAGTTTAAAGTGAAAAATTTGAGGAAAGATTTGTACCTTGAAGGATTTGATCCCTCTCATTACATGATAGATCTAACTAATAATAACATACTAACAATTTTTAATGAAAGAGAAGTTAAATAATAACAAAATAGAATGGTTAAGATACCGAATAACATATATACTAAATCATCTCATTAAGAAGTGATATGAGAAAGATATTGTATAACTCTTATATCACATAGTAATTGATCTAAGTGTGTCCTTTTATGATTTTCTCTTACACACACTAACATGTTTTCACATCACTAAAAGTGAGTCCTTGAGGAAATTTAGAATTCCCTAGTTTTTCACATTTTCTATGTCTTAATATTATGATGGTTTTAATATGAAAATACTAATAGATAAATCACACCTAACCAAACAAAGTATAGGACTTCAACGTATAATATATGTTTTCAAATTGGTTTTCATTGTGTTAATTCTAAATTCATTTAATTATTTCTACTATCTCACAACTGAAATCAATATACAAGATGAAATCAATATAAAGGATTAATTTTGTAGATTTTTCACAATATTGTTTAATGAATCAATATTGAAAAAAAAAACACTATTGTTTAATGTGATATCATTATCATTGAAATTAATGCATCGTATTGTTTTAGGTTATATTATTGTTAAAATGAATACAAGTATTTGATTATGCTAAATCATTTTTCATTGTCATATTGTTTTATATGTTATATCATTATCATTAAAATCAATGTCCCTATTCTATTATGTTATTTTATGCTCAATCATTTTTCATTGTATGATCACTTAAATCAATGCATATAGTTTTGCATTATGTCATCATTGAAACCAATGCAACTAAATTCTCTAAATAATTTATCATTGTGTATTTATTGTCATGACCCCTTCATTACAACTACAAGTGAAGCAAAAGGTACATTTTTTTATCTTTTATTTTTATTTTTTAAACCAGACGACAACAATGATTACAGCTAAACAATACATCTAATGGAAAGAGCCATGCCCGACGAACAGGCCATAGAAAACTAAGACTCCACGCACTTTCACAAGAAAAACTGGGTGAAACAAACGTAAAACAACAAGGAGAAACGACTACCTGCTCGACACAGCATGAGCTCGCCTACAAGCTAAGGGACAACATCCCTATCCTGACACAACGACCTCGACAACCAGTTAACTAGGACCTCCACGGTGCACAACCAAGCGCATGAAGGCGTTACCACCCAAACACCAAACAACTACAACGAATAACACCCACAATGGGTAGAATAGACCCCGACAAAGTTATCCCTCGCCTCTATCCCTTAGGTAATTCAATGATCGCCTATTTAGGAGTCATGTTGTCCCATGGTGATAGGCACGACTATAACCTTGGTGTTACAAAACCTATATGCACCAAAGACTCTAGATGAACCCAAATTGCTAGGCGCCGAGTTACTGACGAGAGGACTACACCCACACCCCAAGCACTAGATCGACAAGATGCAAGATGACGTCGTTCAAATAAAGCACAAGCTAAGACACAGCTTCACCAACAACCCATTCATTCATCATGTCTAAACTAGTCAATAATTACCATCTATTTAACATTAATTATAATCTAATTAGCATGTCGAGAATATAAATTAGTCATTAATTTACAATCAAATTTAACATTAAATACAATCAAATTTAGCATGTCTAAAATCACAATTTGTCAATAATTACAATCTAATTTGACAAATCAAATTTCAATCAATACTAAAACTATAAACTACAATTACAATCCAATTTAAAAAGTCTAGTTTAATCAATGTTGAAACTAATGGACAAGTCTAGTCAAATTAAATTTAAAAGATGTAAAAAAAAGCAGAATGTGTGTAGCTTGACAAGTCACGTGACAATCTAATAAAATATGACCAAAAATACAATGTGTTTTAATCAATTATACATTGGCTGTCAAAAACGAAAAGAGTGTAGCTTGACAGGTCAACTAGCAATCTAAAAAAAATATGACCAAAAATATAATTCGTTTTAATTAATTATACATTGGCTGTCAAAAACATAATGTGTGTAACTCGACAGGTCCCATGGAAATCTAAACAAAATCTTACCAGAAATGTAATGCATTTTAATCAATTATACATTGGTTGTAAAAAACAGAATGCGTGTAGCTTGACAGGTTACCTAGCAATCTAAACAAAATATGACCAGAATATAATGCATTTTAATCAAAGTGAAATCAACTGCTGGGGGTAGGGGACTGACATGAAATAGCATCGATATCGCAAGACATTAAAAAAGGATATCAGGGACGAGAAGCTCACTTTCAACAATGTGTAAGGGACTCTGCATAAAGTTACGATATTTATGGTGTGGTATGTGGGTGAAAGGTCTAGTAAAAGAAATGAAAAACACTACCGCTTAACATGCTATGCTATTTAGCTCTAGGTAACCAGATAATCACGATTCATGTGTTGTCTATTCTCAACCCAAAATTGCTATTCGCACAAACAAAATTTTCTAATCCATAATTTGGATCACATAATCGCTAATCTCATACACTAAGATTGTCATTTGATTGTTACGTAGAGAACCCCCAAGAAGGTGGAGTCAATGCTATCATCAACCATATAATTATTGTCAAGTTTAAATAGAATAAAACAACATAATGATAATATATAAGGTCATTGGCGTGCACAACGTTCCACCCAGCCGCAGTAAATATATATTCCAGTCATCACAGGGTATGTAAATTCACCGTAATACCTTCGTATCAATATAAAATTATTTAATTTAAATTCACAATAATGGAGATCATTTAAATTCGCAGTAATATAATTCGTAGTAATGTATATCTATGAGATCGTAGAGGCCATTTCAAAAATGCATAGGTGCTTTCATAAAAATGGAGAGGACAATTTCCTTAAAAATGCAGAGGACAATTCATTAAAAATTCAAAGGAGGCAATCAATCAACCAGGAACAATCAACAGGGGTAGACGACTAGGCAACACATCCTTCGCTCACCACCTATGCACATAAAATAAGGGTGTTAGGATATATAGGTCTATTAACACCTAAGTGACGACTATCGATCTGACTTCTCATTGACTACTCAGGCGTGGACTAATGAGCTAGGGACGAGGGCGAAGTAAAAAGTGAAAACTCATCACAAATCAATAAAATGAACCAGACAGTCACAGCTTCAAGGACTGAATGCCAAGGGAATCAAGTCAAGAAACAATATTAAGGCTATGGAAAAATTAATCTCTCAATTAATATGCTAAGTCAAACATTTTCTTTACCCAAATAAAAGTACAGAGATGAAAGCGCAAGGTAAATAATAATCTACCATGAGGATAAAAAAAAAGCATACTACAGCCCAAGTCCCTCGCTCTGAGTCATTGTCTCGCATGCTCCATGCAGCTCCTTCTTACCGACTGATGAGACTTCACTTGCACCTCCTAGCCAATGCTAGGGGTATTGTTCTTCCCCCTTAGCCCCCCAAGCCGCAAAGGGACCATGCACACTACTAGAAAATGTCTAGCTCTGAGCTCGCCTTCCAAGGCCGAGCTAACACTCCTCACTGAGATACCACCACTCCTAAATTTTTGCAGCTTAACGTTATGCATCCCAAAAGAGATCCATCCTCCTCCTCTTCCTCTCTCCTTTATATAAAATTTCTAAGTCATTTACTTTCCCAAATTCCCATTTAATTTATTGTTCAATAATTTAATTCATAAAAATCCTCCTCGTACATGTGTCACCCATCCCCTTCATTGCACCATAAATTAATTTCATTAATTAACTAATTACTCTTATTTCCCTCACCCACCTAAAAGCATTCCTAGAATCGCTCATAGGTGTCCCCACATTCCCTTACACATTTTAATGACTTACCCCCATACTAGTTTACTAGTTGAGTTTAATTTAGAAAGTTCTTAAATGCTAGATACCTTACTAAGTTAGTCTTTCTTCTTTTTCCTTGTGTTTCCCCTTTCTTTTTATGTTTCCCGCTTTTTCCTAGTTTCCTAATTCTTTTAAATTTCCCTCTTTCCTTTTCATTTAAAACTCAAATTGGCAAGTGTAGAAAATTACCTTTTTCCCCCTTTCCTCTTTAATTAGTAAATTTTTAATTATCATATGTAACAAAACAATTATTTCCCCTTTTTCCCCCTTTTTAAATTTTATCACCCAAAAGATTTTTATAGATTAATTGAATTGATTACCCCCTTCTAGTCACATGATTACTAATGATTATCATTATTATTTATTTATTTTTATTTTATTTTTATATAAATATTTTTCTTTTACCACATGTATCACCCAGACCTAGATTTTAATTTTCGAGGTTCGGTAACATTTTATTAGGGAAATTATTTTTAAATCTTTCTTATCATGTTATTCATTATTAGGTCATCTAGGTTTATTCATTTATTAAAAAAAACACGACGTGCCCTTCAAGACGCACTAGGTGCTCCAAGGGTGCCACTCACCTCATTTTGTTTCCCTTGCATGATGTGCCCTTCAGGACACAGTACATGCTCCAAGGGTGTCACTCGTCTCTTTCCATTTTTCTTGTGCGACATGCCCTTCAGGACGTACTACGTGCTCCATGGGAGCCACTCGCCTCTTTACTGACTTGGTAGACATCAAAAACCCTAGATTCAATACTTCGCTAGGTGATATTGTGGTAGACTAAGGGCTTCTAAGGAATAAGGCCCCTACCTCATTGCGCACACCTTAGAATCATTCTGAGAGACTGTCGCAATCGGCCCTTATGGCATCATGGGTCTTATCGAACTAGATAATCATTAACCTATAGTTCGAGCCATAGTGGGAGTGCTAGTAGGTTGTGGCACAGTTGTTGTCCACACCTCACCCTCAACTCCTCTCGTTATTGTGCATGACCCCTCTACTCCACATGTGATTTTGTTCAGCAAGAAATCGTGAGCCTGCATCATCAACGAATCATGTTATAAATAGTATCCATAATCATATCATCTAATCATATGCACAAATTTCATATATACAAAAATCAAACCCCCAATAGTCCACACCGTAACTCTATTTGGATTCTAAGGGGTTTCATCGATGCATATTCATCCTCGAGGTCCAAATTCCTGCACACTTAAGAAAACTGAGTCAATAACACCTGTTTGTGTCAATACAGCAAAATAACATGTCATCAATCATAATGCCTCATAATCATAATCAAATTCCTAATAGTACAATAATCTGGATCACTTGCAAGCAAGTGTCCTCAAAGAACAAGTTCGTTCAGTGTGTGCAAGAGCGAGATGTTATATACACCCCCTCTTGGTCTAAAATTTGTCCCAAAGTTTCACAGTATATAAGTGTCGAAATAATATGTATCATAGTGTCATAAGTCTATCTATCAAACAAAAATGGAAAATTTTGGTGCATATCATATGCATCCTCCTAGGTCGCCGAGTGAGGACTATAGTTGTCCCACTGGACCTTGACCTGTTCTACCATTCGACATCGTAACTTTCGAATGCGATGATCTAGGATGCCGATTGACTCAGTCATGAGTGCCCCCCCTTCTGATACCTGGAAGGAACTCACGTCAATAACATGTATAGGATCACTAATATAATGTCTCAAAACATATACATGAAAAAAATCATGCATACGTCTCAAAAAATCAGGCAAGGCTAGTTGATAGGCTACGGGCCCCTTCCTCTGCACAATATTGAAGGGTCACACAAACCTAGGGGAGATTTTAGCTCCCTTTCCAAACTTGATCAAACTCTTATGCGGATTTATCTGCAAGAAGACTCTATCGCCAACTTCATAACTACAGTTGACATGGTACGCATCAACATAACTCTTATGTTGATCTTGCACTTCTTTAATACTTTGTCTTATTATTTGCATTATCTCTTCCATTTCTTGGATCGATTCTGGTCACACCAGGACCCTATCCTCAATCCAATCCCAACTCAAAGGCATATGACATGGTTTCCCATAAAGAAACTAGAAAGGTGTCATCTTAATGGTACATTGGTAACTGTTGTTTTAAGAAAATTCCACTAGTGTCAAGAATCCTTCCCAATGCTTTTGTTGGTCCATCATATACATGCGCAACATGTCCTTGAAGGTCTGGTTCGTTCGTTCGATTTTCTCATCATTCTCCAGGTGATACACAGTACTGAAGTTAAGTTGGGTTCGCAAGGCCTCTTGGAAACTATTCCAAAATCTTCCAGTAAACATCGATCCTCGATCAGATATAATCCTTTTAGGAAATCCATGCAGCCTAACAATATCACTGATGAAAACTCTAGATATTTCAGGTGCCTCATACATCATACACATAGGAATAAAATGATCTCTCTTCATCAGAGTGTCGACTACTATAAAAATTGAGTTGTGTCTCCTTGCCATCAGTGGAAATCCAATGATTAAATCCATCAAAATAACCTCGCATTTCGATTCTAGAATAGCATGTGGTTGTAGTAATCATGTTGGATGTCTATGTTCAACCTTTATCTGCTGACATTCTAGACATCTGGCTACATAGTTGACTATGTCTGCCTTCATTCCTTTCCATAAGAATAAGGGTTTAAGGTCCTCCCTCATTTTCATGAATCTCGAGTGAGCCATGTATACTACTCTATGAGCCTTATTTAGGATCAAGCTTCTCAACTCGTCGTTCAATGGTAATTAAATCCAATTTTTAAATCTCAATAATCCATCCTCGACAAAAGTAATTACTTCAAATCTTGGTACCATCATTTTGTTTTGTCCGATAAAATCCTTGATCTCTTTGTACTAGTCATCATCATGTTTTAAGGTTAGAATCTTTTCACGTAGATTCCTTTAAAGGGGCAGCATCAAAAAGATGTGTGGTCTCCAACTCAATTCATCTTTCACTTAGTTCACTATTCATTTTATGTAAGAAATGTCAAAATTGTACTCGCTAAGAAGTTCCGACCAACATCGTTGTCGCGCGTATAGGTTGTTTTGCATAAAGATGTGCTATAGTCCGCAGTGGTCCATCTTTAGTTCAATTTTTTGTCCAAACCTTCAAGGCATAAACAATGGCTAACAACTCCAAATCGTGCATCACATAGTTCTCCTCATGCCTTCTCAGTTTCCTCGATATGTAAGAGATCACTCGACTGTCTTGCATCAAGATTCTGCCTAAGCCCTCTTTGGATGCGTGAGCGCATGCCAAGAAGTTTGCATCCATGTCATAGACCCTTAGTATCGATGTCATTGCCATCAGCTCCTTCAGCCTCCGAAATTCTTCCATGCATTTCTCGGTCCAAAAAAAATTCTTGTTCTTCTTCTGCAATTCCATGATTGGATTTTCTATACTCAAAAATCCCTCGATGAACCCTCAATAGTATCCTGCTAAACCCATGAAGCTAGGAACTTTCAGGACATTCGTTGGTGCAGGTAATTCCATAATACCTTGGACCCTTGCTGGATCGATGACTATACCTTTGTCAGAGATGATGTGCCCCAGGTAGTAAATCCTCGATTGATAAAACGAGCATTTGGACAACTTCCCATACATTTTATGTTCTTCCATACACTGTAGTACCAAGCGCAAGTTCTTGTCATGCTCCTCCATCATCTGAGAGTAAATGAAAATATCATTAATGAACACTTGGATGAACTTGTCCAAGTACTTGCGGAACACCCCGTTCATCAAACTCATAAATACCCCTTGGTTGTTTGTCATTTCAAATGGTAAAATAGTAAATTTGTAATGCCCAAACCTCATCTTAAAGGTATTCTTAGGGATGCCATCCTCCTTGATCTGTAAGTGGTGATACCCTAAATGCAAATCGATCTTTGAGAAATCCATCGACCCCTTCATCTGATCGAATAGATCATCAATCATCGACAACGAATATTGATTCTTGATCGTTGCCTTGTTCAATTGACAATAGTCAATGCAGAGCCTCCATGACCCATCCTTCTTTCGTATGAAAATAATAGGCACACCCCATGGTGACAAGCTCAGATGTATCATTCCAAGGTCTAGTAATTCCTTCAGCTGCATTCTCAACTCTTGTAACTCTGGAGTCGACATCTGATAAGGCATTCTAACTATCGGTTCAGTCCCCAATTTTAGGTCTATGGTAAACTCCAATTCCCTCTCAAGTAGAATCTTGGGTAACTCCTCAAGAAAGACGTCTGCAAACTCTCTCACCACCGGTAGTGTTCTAGACCTTTTGATATGCCCTTCTCATTTAACCCAAGGATCACATAAAGCTTACATCCCTTCCACATGCTTTTACATAGTTGCAAGGAAGAGATGAACCTCGGGGAAAATATCGGGTTTTGTCCTAAAATCACGCGTCTTTTTCCCTTATCATCAACAAAGCTCAATAGTTTTGTCTTACAGTTGAGTATCGCCTCATGTGATTCCAACCAGTCCATACCGATCACGACGTCATAAGATCCTAATATCGTGATGTACAGGTTGGCCCTGGTGACAAGCTCTCCCAGGTTAAAGGTACAGCCTGTAACCTTTCCTCCAACCTTTTGTTTGGCTTGCGAAGCCATCTCTACGAAGCTAAACTCATCATGTTCGACTAACTTTACTTTAATCCTTTTTAGCATTGCATCATAAATGAAACTCTCGGTAGAACCGATATCTATCAAAATACTAAGGGTCTCGTCAATGATGGTACCTAATGTATCAAGCACAGTCGACTCGTTCTCGGCCTAGCATCTATTCATCACTACATGAATCTGATGGGCCTTGCCCAAATCTCCCACGGTAGTGGGTCTGGATGATCCAAATTCTCTAGTCCTCTCCTCTGGGTAGTCGCGTTGGTAGTGTGCCTCTCCACACGTGCAAAACCCCTTCTTTGATCTGGTACTCCTGGTACCCAAAGTAGAAGATGACGGCCCACCAACCTGAAATACTGGCCTATTTTGTTGAGCAGACCTCAATTGCTACTAGTGCAGTCAACGTTGATGTTGATGTTGTGGTTCCCGATAAGGTGTTCGCTAATGAGGTGTCGGTCACTGAGGTGTAGTGGAAGTGGATCCTCTCTGGAAGCCAAGATATCCAGGCATATGTCGGGCTAGTGTTTGGTGTTGCCACGCACCAGATGACACCTTCATTGCTGGTCTCGCTGGAGTCCTGCTGTGACCCCCACTGATAAGATCCTCCTCTATTATGAGGGCCTTCTAGATTGAACCCAAGTCACAGATTGAACCCTCTCTGATACCATGTGTAATGGCCACTTTGTTACGACTACAAGTGAAGAAAAAGGTTCAATCTTTCTTTTAAACTGAATGACAACAATGATTACAGATAAATAAGATATTTGACAGAGAGCCCCACATTGGCCGAATAGGCCACAGACAACTAAGATTCCACGCACTGGCGCAAGAGCAACTGGGTGAAACAAGTGTAAAAAAATAAAGAGAAATGACTACTCTCCCGACAGAGAATGACCTCCCCTACAAGCTAAGGGAAAACATCCCCATCCCTACAGAACACCCTTGACGACCAGTTAACTAGGACCTCGATGGTGCACAACCAAGCGCATGAAGGTGTTACCAGCTAAACGCCAAACAACTACAAAAAACAACACCCACAATGGGTAGTACAGACCCCGACCAAGTCATCCCTCTCCTGTATCTTTTAGGGCGCACAATGATCCCCTCATCAGGAATCATGTCTTCCCCTGGTGATAGGCATGACTATAACCCTGGCACTACAAAACCTATCTGGACCAAAGACTCTAGATGAACCCAACTTGCTAGGACTCGATCTACTGACGAGATGCAAGATACCAGATATATAAAATATGCAGAACAAAAATGAAATGCTAGAAATGACAGAATAACAGTAAAATATCCAGCATAATCTTCACAATAAACATAAATGATATACGAAATAGCAACAGAAATAGCA
>JZKD02S0000004.1:470228-494806 GCA_000966675.3 Picea glauca
CAACATTAAACCGGGGGGGATGAAATTTTCCCCTTAAAGAAGGGATCCATCTTTTTCTGAGAACCTAGAGAAATGTTGGAGGCCGCCTCCTTTTCTCTACGCGCTTTTTTGGACCTTCGCCCTCGGGTAAGGGGTGGAGATGGAGCTGAAATGTCTTTGGGTTCAGAAGTTTCCAGAGAGCCACTAGAGGGGACTGAAACAACCAGACCTGCAGGGGTAGAGGGTTCCGGATCTGAAGCCTGAATTTCTCTTGCTGCTACTGTGGGGGGGTGGAATCTGGAAGGCTTTCGTCTACCGGAGGGTCTTCATTAATGGTTTTTGCTTATGGATCTAGGGCTTCATCTTCCTTCAGCGCATCAAAGCTGTTTTTATTTTCTAGAGTTGCCTTTGCTGATTGAGGGGCCTTCGGGGCCTGGGCTAGTGGGACCTTTCTCCTCGTCTGCCTTCGTTGGTTAGATACTGGCTGAAAATCATCTTCTTTGACTGGTCCCGGCTCCTCAGAGGCTTTGGGGAAGCTTCTTTCTAAATGACCGTAAGCATTGAACCGAAGGCACTTAAAGGAAATCTGCTCGTAGTCCAGCTCTTAGATATGGCACCATTCCCCCAGGGAGAGATTAATGGCTTACGAAAGTCCTTTATCGAGGTTAACCTCAACACAAATGTGAGCACAGGTAAATTGATCCCCTTTCGGCTCCACACTGTCCAGGAAACGCCCAAGCTTATTTCCTATGTCCTCCAAAGAGATTTTCCCCCAGAGATGCCTCAAATATAATGTTATTTAGGATGCTATTGTTTATTGTTTTAGTGATAATAAAATTTATTGTGTCAATGTGCATAATAGATTTGTTAATCTCTCTTAATATTCATCGTTAGGAGAGAGATGAAGGGAGTTTAAGAAAAAACAGAGATTTGAATGTTGATGGCGGGAAAATCCTATTGGGACTGGTTCGTAAGTTTTCTCTGTTTAGCTTGTATCATAGATGTAAGGAATGGATTAACATTCTGGTTATGGATTAATATTTGAACTGGTTCTTGTTCTACCCTTACTTCCCTTTCTTTCAAGTTTTTTTTCCGGCTCTCCTTACTTATGTTTTTCCTTGGTGTCGGTTTTCTCAGTTTTATTAATGACTATTTATTTTTCCCTTCTCAGAAACTAGTTCATATTTACACTTCACTGTTTTATTTATTTTACTTTCCACTTGAGCTATGAACTCTCGAGTGTTGTCCTGTCTCTCCTATTTTCCTTTATTTTAACTGGCATTTTTTTTCTCCTCGTGGGTCGAGCACTTTTTCGACCCTTGATTTTGGAGGTGGGGATTAGATTTGTCAGTTGGCGGTTTAATGACTACTGGTAGTAAATCAGTACTTATTAAGGATATTAATTTTCTCCTTAATGAGGAGGATGATAAATTTTGGAAGGAGGCTGGATTATTATCAGATTACCCGACTACTGTGGAACTTTCGAAGCATAGAATTCCTTTGCGGAACTCTGGTGACCAGCCAATTGGAGGCTTAGGTAGTATTAACCTTCTATCGGATTATACTAAGGCTACACTCCCTAGTCTAGTATAAACTTGCTCGTAGAATGTTATTTCCAGAACGGGTTGTGGAGTAAAGCAGTGGAACTTTGGGAGTGCTCCTCTAGTTTCGCTTGGAAAAACAAAACACCTATCGGTCTTTCGCAAACAAAGGAAGAAGTGGAATTCAAACAAGGTAAATAGAAAAATGGTTCTTGGCTCTGACGTTGGCCTTGAGTATACCTTTTGGTTAGCTCTTTGTGATTTAGTAGGGAGGTTCGCCTACAGGCATTTATGCTGAGAAAAGTTCTCAGTCTGGTCGGATAGAGTTTGGTTGCCTATGTTAGGATACGCTACGGAGCTCATGCAAGTCTCCAAAGGTTGGTGGGGATTTATTTGTCGTTTTCCAGATGATGTTGAAAATCTTTTAGCACAGAGGTGGTTGAACAGGGATAGTAGATTTATGCTAAAAACATTGATGGTGTCTTTCAATCCAGAGACCGAATACTTCACGTATTGACATTTCTAGATCCTTCTTTCAAGCTTGCCTCTACACATGTGGAATGAAGGAGCACTGAAGGATATCGGTGATGCTCTTGGAATCTTTATTTGGGTTGATAGAGGTATGTTAACTTCGCCTGTGTGGAATGTTTATATAATTTTAGTTGAAATGGATATAATTCATGGTATTCCTGAAACTCTTGAGATTAAGTGGTGAGGGAGGAGTCTTTTGGAGCGAATTGATTACTTACCCATACCCTTTCGGTGTAGCCTATGTCATAGTACCACATATCTTCGTAGGGATTGTAAAGGTTCGTATGAGGAGAAATATGAATAAGAGGATGATATTTCTATAAATTATTATATTGATATTTCCATTGATATGGGTTACTATAGTGTTGGTCCAGGAAATTGCTCACTTGACTTGGAAGAACCGGAACTAGATTCAACACTCTCGACTTTGGAAAAAGAAACCATAAGCTCCTCGAAGTGGTTTTCTCAGTGTATATCACTCTCTTGTCCTTTGACTGAGGTGGGGGTGAGTGAACTTATGAATCTTGTTATTCCCCTTGTTTCTACTTTACCTTCCAGTATTTTGACTAATATTGCTTTGGTCCCATTCTTGCCACTATCGGGGAACCTTTCCAATTCTCTGACTGTACCTAACAGTTTTTGTCCTTTGTCCCTTGTGGACTCAGTGTTAACTTAACCAAGTCAGGTTTATCCTCCTGTTTTAAATGTTTCTTCCCCCAACAACCCAGTTTATCATGAACCGGAGGGCTCATATCTCTCCCTTGAAGCGGTTTTAGACTCCTTTATTCCTTTTTTGAAGGATCATTCTTCCATCAATCTATTACCTATTTTCCGGGGAAAGGCTTTACAATTTTCTAGTTCCACTAGTGGGGAGACTAGTGGTTCAAATTTAATGGTGGGTACAGAGGAGAAATACTTTTTTTGGTCTCAAGAACTGGGTTTTGAAACCTCTCCCATAAAAACCTGAACTGCTAGGAAGAAACAAATTAAGGATAATATGAATATTGGTCCTACCCTACCGACTGTGGGGCACTTAGATAATGTAAATCCCTTGCTCGGGCTAACTAATTTTGTTACTTTCACTTAATATAAGAGGGATTGGGGGTGCCCTAAAACTAGCCTCGGTGCGCAGGGTACTAGACAAAACTAGACCTGAGATTGTTCTGTTTCAAGAGACTGTGGTACTTGCAAAAAAGGCTCGTGAATTCATGTTTAAGATTTGACCAAATTGGCTATGTTGTGTAGTAAATTCTGATGGGATTTTAGGGGGTTTAATGGTATCATGGTACCCCAAATTTTTTTATTTGATTCCCTCTCTAACTTGCAGTGACATCTTCTTGTCAGGATTTTATATTGCCACTAGGAGACATGTTTATATTTTGAACACTTATGGACCTTGTGTGGAGTGTAAAGTTTTATGGGAGTGTCTGGGAAGATCAATCTTGTTATCACAAAACAATTTTATTCTAGTGGGTGATTTAAATTTGACCCTCTATTCTGGTGAGATTTGGGGAGGTGTTAGAACTCTGGGTTGCTTGGCAGGTTTCTTCAATAATTTCTTCCTATGCCTTGGTCTTATTGATATTCTTCAGGGGAAGATTCTCCAAACTTGGAGGAACAATTGGGCTAGCACAAAACTTATTGCAAAGAGGTTACACAGGGCTTTCATTTCTGAGGATTTTCTAGCTTCGGCTGATATTTATCAGTCTTGTGTGGAATACCCTTACATCTCAGACCATGCTCCCATTTTACTTCAATTGGATCTTCCTACTACTCACCTTTGCTATCCTTTTAAGATGTATCCTTTTTGGACCCATGATTGAAGTTTTGAGAATTTGGTTAAATGGATTTGGAATGATCTGAAGTACCTCAGCGAAAGTGGAAAACAAAATAGGCTTATTTCGAAATCTAAGGACCTCAAGCTACAAACTAATATTTGGTTGAAGGAGAGGAAATTAAGAATAGAAGCACACTTAAAGAATCTATAAGACTAAATTACAGAGTGTATCCATAAAAACTCAACTAGAAGTGGATGGATGGCCCAAGAATATTTAGTGAAGGAATCAGAAACCGTAAGAAATAATATTCTTCAGGAAAAGGAGGAATACTGGAGGTAGTGTAGTAGGGCTATTTGGCTTCAAAGTGGAGACAATAACACAAAATTTTTCCATATTTTTGCAAAATTTAGAAAAATAACTAATCCCTTATGGGATATCTTGGATGAATATGGGGAAGTTGTTATAGGGAAAGAGAACATTAAAAATGAAGTAGTTAAGTATTTTGAGGAGATGTATAAAGAACGGGTTTCTCCCTTTTCTACTGAACAAGTCAGGGTTGCTGCTCTTTTAAAAAAAATGGTTACTGAAGAGGAAGCACTCTCCCTGTATGCGCCGATTAAATTGGAGGAGATAAAAGAAATTTTAAAGAAATTGAAAATGGACAAGAGCCCGGGGCCCAATGGATGGTCAGGAGAGTTCATTTCTTTGAAACAGTTCCGGGGGGGGGATCTTCTGGAGATGGTCGAAGAAACAGAACTAGAGGCAAAATAGTGGGAGGTTTAAAAGCTACTTTTATTGCATTAATACCAAAAGTTAATAAACCTCAATGTTTCGATGACTTTAGGCCTATTTCACTTTGTAATTTATGATACAAAATCATTTCCAAAGTTTTAGAAAATCATATCAAACCAATGTTGTCTAGATCAATTTCTGAAGAACAGTTGGGTTTTCTTCAAGGTAGAAGAATACATGATGCCATTGGTACTGTGCATGAATGTCTCCATAGTTTAAAAAAGAAGAAAACTAAAGCTTTAGTATTAAATATTGACCTTCAGAAATATTACGATTGCATTAGTTGGTATGAGGATCATACTTATTCAGATTGGGTTGGGACTGGATTTGACAGAGTGTATTATGAGTTGTGTAATGTCTACCTCCTATTTAGTACTGATAAATGGGGAACCTACAACTTTATTTAAAAGTGAGCGAGGGATTAGATAGGGATTTCCTCTCTCCCCGTTATTGTTCATCCTTGTCATGGAGGGTTTACGTCTATTATTAAATGAGAAGAAGTTCGAAGGAAGGCTTACAGGGGTGAAAGTTTCTAGAACTATTAAAATTCTACATGTTCTTTTTTTTTATGACGTTGTGATACTGTTGAAGCCTAGTGCAGAGGAATGGATGGAGATCAAAAAGGTTCTTAAAACTTTATGTTCAACTTATGGATTGTTGATTAGTATCTCTAAATCTATAGTACTTCAGGAAGGCTTGTTGGAAGATGATCTGATACCTTTCAAAGCACATTTTCCTTTCAATTTTGAGGAATTAGAGATGGGGTTTAAGTACCTAGGTTTCTTCCTCAAAACTAGTATGTATCGGGCTTGCGATTGGTGTTGGCTCCTTAAGAAAATGGAGAAGAAAATTAGTAATTGGTGCTTCCAGTGGCTTTCCCTGGGAGGTAGATACACTCTATTAAAAGTGGTGTTGGAATATCATTTCATTTATTGGATGTCCCTTGATCTTATTCCTTGTTCAGTTTTAAGTTCTATTAGAAAGATAATGTACATTTTTTTATGGAAAAAGAATCAGGATTTTGGTACTATCCATGTATGCAATTGGGAAAAGTTGGCATTGCCTAAAGAATTTGGGGGGTAGGGTTTCTTAAACATTTTTTATTTCAGCAAAGCGTTGGTGGCACACACTCTTTGGAGGGTGATCACTAGTGGAGGAATGTGGCACATGATCATTATGGATAAGTATCTGACGCATTTGACTATTTTTTAGTGATCAAGATCTTTAAACTTTGAACAAAGAGAAATTTCAAAGATCTGGCGTGGTTTAATTACATCAATGCATATGATCCTACATTGGTTATGTTGGGAGCCTAGTTCGAGGCAACTTATATACATTGGTACAGACAAGAATATAGTCTTGGGAAATATTTCTTTCTTATCTCAGTCTCTGGTGTCAATGCTTAATCAAAATCGTATATACACACTGGCACAGGCTAGGAAATTTTCAAATAGCACATATCTATGTGACTATTGGTTAACAAGCATTGATATTAATCTTAGGGGTAGTTTGGCTACATAATGAGATCTCTTCCGCAAGGAACTTAATGATTCGGGGATTATTTTACAGAATACAAAAGATAAGCTCATGTGGACAGTGGGAGACAATTTTGGTATACCTTTGGTAAAAACAAATTGTCGTGGTATTGTTCCTACCAAATCCTTGAAGAGTATTGATAGATGGCAGCTCTCAATCTGGCATTGGCATATTCATCTTAAGATAATTTTATTTGTCTGGTTAGTTGTGGAATGAAGGATATTGACCTGGGACTCTTTACAGGCGCGGGTTTGGATTGGTCATAGCTATTGTGTGCCGTGTAAAAATTATAAGGAAACCATTTCTCACCTTTTCATTAATTTCCCTTTCACTTTAGCAGTTTGGGACAGGGTAAATATGATATTAAATCATAAATTTAAACATAATCTGATTGGGAATATTGTGGCAGAATGATTTAAGTCAGTTTTTGAGGACAAATACTCTTCCCCCACAATTGTTGCACATATGTGTTGGAATATTTGGATAGAGCAGAATAAAGCTATTTTTGAAAATCATAAATCAACCAGGGATGATTTTAGGGGGTAAATTTCTCTCATGGGCTAATTTTCCATGGTTTTTCCCAAAAAATGATTCTCTATTCTAAAAATTATTCGCCCAAATTCTATTGGATCAAGTTATTTTACCTTAAAAATCGCCAAAGTTTTATACAAACTATATAAAATACATAGTAATTTGAATATTTTTACGAAAATATCGCTAAACATTTTATAGTTGGCATATGAAGGTTAGTAATATTCACCAAGGTTTCTACATTTTAAAATAAATTTCCATCATTAAAATCATCCCTGAAACCAACGATCCAAGCAGTTCTATCCAAAGCATTGGCTATTGACAATTGCTCTTATGGGACAGTGAAAGATAAACCTCCAAAGACTGTTCATGTTCCCTTTCAGGTGGGGGATGTTTTTTCATGGTTTGATGGGGCATCACAGATTAATGGAACTATTTTTGGGGTGGGAGGTATCATAAAAACTCAATATTCTACTATTATAAGATGGAGTTATAAGTGTGGTAGAGGAACAAACTCCAAGTCAGAATTAATTGTTAAATGGGCTACACTATTACTTGCAGATCTGATGTCTTATCACAATATCCGAGTGATGGGAGATTCCAGGGTGATAATAGATTGTCTTTCCAAAAAGGATAGACTTAAGGTAAGTTCCTTAGAAGGTTGGAAAAATAGGATCCTCATCCTTATCAAGAATTTCCAGAATATTACTTTTCACCATGCTCACAGGAAATTCAATTCTGAAGCATAATTTCTTTCCAAGGAAGCTTTAGGAGAACCAGAAGGTCATGTATCCTATGTTCATTGGCATAGGGGAAATGAAGGGACAAAGGAATACTATAATATTCAGTAGTGTGTTGTATGTTGCAAAGACATTTTGTTTTTTGTCCACCAGACTTTCCTTTATTTTGAGCTAGTACTACAAGACTTGCTCCCATCATGTTTTTGGTTTGTATGGTAAAGATTTATATTAGACCTGCATGAAAGGAGGAAATTTTTTTATACTTTCATGAGTATAGCTTTTTGTATCTGTTGGATTCAGTCTCTATTTTTTGAAGTGCATTGATTTGATTATCTTTTAAAGCGAATTATTACTTAATTTTGTTTGCATATTAAAGGAAATTGAATATAAAATATGGTATAAACATGATGGTTTTGAAATATATATATATATATTTCTTTTTTGAAATTAAATATGCAAATGACCAATTATAATAGCTAAATAAATCTTTCTAGGTTTAAATAATATTAAATATATAAAACTTCACAATTATAACATGCTAAATTATATAATATTCAATTAAGTGTTAGTGATAATGAATATGGGCATGCAATGAAATATCAGGTTATAATTTCTTAAATCAACAATAGGTTTACATTTCCATAGTTACCAATTTCTATAGGAATAAAAAAATATAATACATAAGTCTTGAAATTTTAAAATGTGCCCATTATACTTATAATCATTTACAAATCACACCTCAGTTATTGTTTCTCATATATGAGAGAGCACAACTAAAACACTAAGATTTCTCACTTATCATAATATTTTTAATTAAACTTATATATATATATATATATATATATATATATATATAACTTTTCTTTTAAATTTTTCTATACATTGTTTTTTATTTAGTCAATATTATATATATTTTTTTAAATGAACACTTAACAACTTCAAGTCAAGCATCCAAGGAATTAATCATTTTAGAGTGCAATAAGAATGAAAGTGGTTATAGTTAAGTCAAAATTAGGAATGAAGTCTCTATAATTTAATACTTTGTGTGTGTGTGTCACAAATCTAGATATATTACTATTATTGTTTATGGTTACTCAATATTATTGTTGATTAATTATATTTTTTAAATAAAATTATATAATTATCTCTTTGTTTTGACAAGTGTAAAGAAAAAAACCATTATTGCTAACCTAAGATCAAATGAGAGTTGGTCAATTCATAAAACTCCCAGTGTGTCATCTTTCTGACACTAAGAAGGTTCAAGATTCATAAAACTCCCCCAGATGAAAGATTGTGTCATCTTTGTTACACTAAGAAGTTTGAAGATGAAAAACATTTTTTCTTAGATTTTCTAGCCTATACTACCAACCTTCCTAACTTTTTAACTCAACAAAACTATACTGATCTTGGAAATCTTCTCTTGATGCTTTTTGAGCCAACAAAATTATAAAGAATTACAAGTAATCCCTTACCTTCTTAAATTTAGATAAACCAATTCCATCTTAGTGGACATTAATCATAATCAATAAAATATTTAAGCGGAAAGGCATACACCTATTGACAATGGGCACATTTAATAGGTTTGTAGTTCTTAATAGTTTTCTATGGATGGGATTAAATATGCCTAGAATATTCTTAGTCGTCACAATCAATGAATGGCTAACGGATGTGCTAGTACATATTTTAATCAATCTTTCATTCTAATTTAATTATCATTATATTATTAGTTTATTAAAATGTATTTTTTAAAATATTTAATAATAAATATTAATTTTTTATTTAAAATTTGATGAGATAATTAATTGCATGTTTTCTACATCCAATAACCACTACCATTATTTTTGGATGAATTTAAAGTTCTATACCTTATTGAAAAAAATCAATTAAGATTAGAAACCATATCATACATGAACTAATTTATTTAAATAATTTGATGATGAGATATGCAGCACTTGAATTAATTTTTTATATTTCAATTAAAAATAAAAAACATAAAAAAATATGTATTTCATTAAATATATTTATATTTAAAAATATATAGATATTAAAAATAAGAAATAAAATATTTGTAAAAAAAATCACAAATACTCAAACATATTTTAATTAATTTTAAACTTTTCAACTAAATGCTTTATAATGTAAAATTGTAAAAAAATTAAAATTTAAAAATTAAAGAAAACAATCTTATACATTGTTATTAATAAATTAATACAAACAATAGTATACATGTTATTAATAATATTTATATAGAATTAATATAAAAAAATGTCATCAACATTTAAATGTGTTTTATTAGATTTTATTTTCAAAATATTTATTACACTACTAACTTTCCTAACCTCTTAACTCAACAAAAGTATGGTGATCTTGGAAAGCTTGTCTTAATGCTTTTCGAGTACAAAAAAAAATTCTAAAAAATTACAAGTAATCACTTACCCTCTTAAGATCTCATAGACCAATTCAATCTTAGTGGATGTTAATCATCATCATCATCATTTAATGATTAAAACTAAAATTTTAATAAATACTAAACTTTTTAACTACATATTTTTGAATAATATTGTTATTAAAATTATTTATAAATTAAGACAAACAATCTTATACATGTTATTAATAATAGATATATAGAATTACTATAAAAAAATGTCATTAACATTTAAATGTGTTTTATTTAAAAATTAAAACTAAAATTTTCATAAATATTAAAGTTTTCACCCAAATATTTTTTAATAATATAAAAATCTAAAAAAATAGAAATTAAAGATTAGTTATAATTAAAATTATAAATTTATTAAAACAWTTTAAAATTTCAAARGATATACKTTTACACGATGATATAAAATTGAGAAAAATAAAATTTAAAAATWTCTAGAAAATARTTATTTATTAGAAATTAAAAATAATTTAATAAATTTATAGATTTAATTTTCAGAAAAATTATTTAATCACAAATAMAAARAGAAATGATAWATTATCATCACAAAGTACCTAAAACWTATATAAAAAAATATAAMTAKTMATGAATKWTTTTAATATAATTCTATATTATTAATACTAATCATGATTAAAGTGTTATGAATCTTTAAAAAAAACATATCATAATATTATACATTAAATATAATTAATTAAATATTAAAATATAATTTAAATAAAAAATAAAAAATTTAATAATTATACTAAACTTTAACAATGTTATGCATTGGATATAACTAATTTAGTATTATTCATTAGATATAAATAATTTAGTATTAAATTACAATTTGAATGAGAATATATCCTATTTATAATTTTAATATAACTTATTTATAATTTTTATGATTAAATGATTAAAATCATTTTATAAAATCATTTAATACAACTTACATATAACATTGTCCCCTAGGCCTAGGACAATAGGTAATGGAGTGTGATGTTAAGGCACTCTGTGATGTTAAAGTCATCGGTTTGAAACCTGTGGGGACAAAAAAATCCATCCATGTTAAATGTTGGTGTGGCTCAGGCCGGGTGAGAGCTTAGATACCCCTGAGTGGCTAGTTAATCCCACAGGTCAAGGACAAAAAAAAAAAAACTTACATATCAGTTTTAAAATTGTATCTTTGTGGTTTTGAACGGGAATAATACTTCTCTTTTATTTTTTTGAAGGAGATATTTTATTTCTAAGATTTTATATCTAGGGTTTTGAATGGGAATAATATTTATTTGTTTATTTATTTTTATTTTATTAGAAGACATTCTATTTCTAAGATTATATATCTAGGATTTTGAATGGGAATAATCTTTGTAGTTTTTACCTTTTTTACTCAAAATAATCTCTATAGTTTTTCTGGACTTCTCTGCCGTTTTTAGAAATTATTTTTGGCTTCTTCAAAGGGTTGAGCATTTGAACATCTGAAATGAGGTGAGTCATCTTTCACTTTGATTTAATTTTAATTTTACATAAAGAGATTTAAATATATTTTTTTTATTTTTTTATTTTAAGTTTAAGAAGTAAAAGTTGTTTTGAGAGATAAAGTCAATCCATAATAATAATTGTTGCATCTTTTTTCTCTTCTTTTCAATATGATCATTCCACCACCTATTCCAAAAACTCACCCTAGCAAGGGGAGGGCCCCCAAAATCACCTTAGAGATCATTTACTATTATATGGAATCAGAAGGAAAAAAAGAGAAGAGAGAGATGTCAAAATCCAAATAGAGTTAGAAACCTTAGAAAAAAGGAGTGAAGAAAGAGAGATAAAACTCCAAATAGAGCTAGAGGCAATGATTGATCACAAAATTAAAGATACCATTCAAAATAAAAAAGTATGGTAGATTCTTAGGGTTCAAGAGTGAATTGCAGACAATAAATGATAGAATTCAAGAAATTGAAAAACATAAACAATCAACCCAAGAATGAGGGGTTGAAGAAAATCACAACTTGAGAGATAGGATTAAAGAGCTAGAAGAAAAACTAACCAACAATTTATACCTCAGTAATATGGAAAAAAAAATTGGATATCAAACACATCAAAGAAGAAATGAATAAGCTAATCGAATTGGACCATGAGCGTAACAGAAGAGCCTTGAACCTCATAATTTTGGGTGTAAAAGAATAATAAAAGGAGGATAAGCTAGCAATAGTAAAAGAAGAGTTAAAAAATAAATCACAATTTGATACAACTTACCTCATAGAAGCAAAGAGGCTAGGAAAAATAATTGATCACAAATATAGGTTGATCCATGTCAAAGTAAGTTGTAATGACCATAAATATAGCATACTTAGTAAATCTCTGAGCTTAAAGGGGTCAGGAATATTTATAAATGAAGACCTCATTCCCGATGATCAAGCTGTATTAAGGAAGGAGGTTCAAAAGGTAAAAGAAGCCAGGAAAGAAGGAAAATTGACAATAATTAGAAATTGAAAAGCTATTGTTAGGGATAGGGGATATAAACGAGAAAGATAATAATAAATAGGAATTTGGGACACTTAGGATCCTTTTTTGGAATTGTCATGGCTTTCCGTGGCGTAAAGGTTCTATGATAAGTTGGATCCCGAGTGGTATTGATATCATCTGTCTACTTGAAACTTGGGAGCATGAGGAGTCTAAGGTCCCTAACATGGAAGTATTTGTCTTGTGGTCAGCATGGAACAAAAAATTCCACCGTAGAGGGATATGATGCATAGCTTGTTATATAAGAAAAAACATTTCTCCTCGCATTCAACTTCATAAGATTGAACCTCTTAATAAATACATTTGGATAGAAATTTCAGACACCAATGCTAAGAAGATGTATATAGAAATTTGTTATTTTGCACCTCTTAATTCTACTTTTTATAAGAAAAATAATCTAGATAAAAATTGTCCCTATAATAATTTAGAAAAAGATATTTATAATTTGAAAAATGAAGGTAATATCCTCATGCTAGGAGACTTTAATGTTATGAATGCAACTAAACAAGCTACTATTTTACGTGATGACTCCAACCATAATCCTTTATGTGTAGATGAGGAACTTGTTTTATCTAATAGCTACAAGAGAAACTCTGAAGACCTAATTGAGAATTTGTTTGGTACTGAGTTGGTTAATCTCTGCAGCTCTCAAGACCTAATAATTTGTAATGGAGTAATGATGTGGCCAAACTCCAACCAAGTGATATGTATTCATGGGATAGGTAGTAGTGTTGTAGATTATGTGATATGTGATATCTTCGTTTCCAACCAAATAACAACTTTTGACCTCTTAAATGACCATGAGCGTGACTTTGATCATAAACCTTAAACCCTAACTCTAAAATTTTTCATGCATAGGAGCACCATTGAAGAGAATTTTGATAATCAAAGGAATTTATGCTTTGACAAAAGTAAAGTAGACATTTTCTTAAAGGATTTAAATAGTAAATTAAACCTCCTAACTTATAAGGATAACATTGAAGAACACTTTCATAATTTTACAACTACCCTTTCCACTTCTATTAACAAGTTCTCTTTCAAGGTGTCCCATAAAAATAATAATAGAACAACCAACCCTTGGTATAATAAAGAATGTAAAATTTCTAGGAAATCCATTAGGGATGCTTCTAATGAGCCCTTAAAACTCGATAAGATCAATATGAAAAAATATCTAATTAAAAGGAAAAAAATATATTATATCAATAAAAGGAAAGAACAACTTTCACAACTATACAAGTTGTGTCCTAAGAAGTTCTAGAGATAAATTATAAAACACAATACTAAAGAAAATATTAGGATTCCCTTAACGGAATGAAACTCCTACCTTCAAAGTCTTTACGAGTTCTCTAATGCCATGGACATCATTCCTATTGTACCTACAAATTAAGAAGTTTTTTCTTTAGATGACATAGAGTTTGGTGTTAAGAGACTTGCAAATGGGAAAGCTAAGGACATTGAAGGATACAAAGATGAAATTTTTAAAATCAGAGGGTCAATCCTTATCCCTCACATACACAAGTTCTTCAATTTAGAAGTCAAGCAGGGCTTCTCTAAACCCTGGACTCAAATCCTCATTGTTCCTATTTTTAAAAATGGGGATACAAATATTACCTCTAATTATAGGACCATTATGATTAGCCTGATTTTAGCCAAGCTTTATGGAATTATTTTAGAAAAGAAGATTAGCATTTGGCTAGAAAGTCACAGTAAAAGAGTTGAATTCTAGGCTGGGTTTAAGAGATATCATTCAACTGTGGACAATATTGTTACCTTTAGGATCATTGCAGAGGAGTTTTGCAATACTAAAACCAATCGTTTTTGTTGTTTTGTTGACTTTAGAAAATATTTTGACATGGTTCCTAGGAAAAATTTTTGGAATAGGTTGGAAGAGATAAAAGTGCCTCTCGATTTGAAAGATGTTGCAATAAGGATGTATGAGAACATTATTGCTAAGTTTAAAAACACTAAGGGTTGGTCAAAAGAGGTTAACTGCAATATGACAGTCACACAAGGTTGTCCCTTGTCCCCTACCATTTTTGGGATATACATTGATAAGTTAGAAGAATGCTTGAAAAAAGCAGGTTGTGTCGGCCCTACTCTCACTCGTATAGTTATAAATCTTCTTCTTTATGTCGATGATATCATTATTATGGCAAGGAGTCCCCATGATCTTTAAAACCAACTAAGAATCCTCAAGGAGTTTTTCCCCAATATGGGTATGACTGTTAATAATCATAAGACTAAGGTTATGATTATTAAATCCAATAAGATCTCTTATTATACCTTTGTATATGGAAACAACAAATTGGAGGAAGTGAATCCATACAAATATCTTGGAATTGATATTCACCACAAGATCAATTGGAATTGTAGCATTGAGAAAAGGATTATTGGGGGATGGAAAGCTTATTATGGAATTGAAAACAATTGTAAATCAGTTGTTATTTGGAGTTGAGATAAGAATAAACTCCTATTTGAGACTCTTCTTACACCTGCTATTCTTTATGGATGTGAAGTATGGGGTTGTAGTATCTCTCGTGAATACTGGAGAAAGATAGAGAAAATACAAAAGAATTTTATAACCTATAATCTAAAAATTAAAGGGAATACGCTCTATCCCATCCTCTTCATAGAAAGAAGCCTCTCCCCCATTGAGAGTATGGCTATGACTAGATACCTAATGTATAAGAACAAGTTAAACAACATGGAAGACAAGAGGCTACCTAAAATTGCTTCAAAATCAGTCATAACCACCATCGACTCAAGAGAGGATGGCATAAATACGCTCGGTCTTGGATAAACTATTGGGGAATCATGGAAGAAACCATTTTGTAGAATAAAGATACTATTAAAAAAAGCATCAAATCAAAATTCAAGGAAAAAATGTGGTGTGATAAAAAGTTAGAGGAAAAAATAAAATTAAGGTATTATAAAGATGTAATTAACCCTAATCTAGAAGATCAAAATTATCTATCTGTTTTTCCAAGTGTAAAGAAATAAATAAACATTGCTAAGATAAGAACAAATTCTCACGAGCTCCATAGTGAAACTAAGCGTTGGTCAATTCGTAAAACACCATGGGATGAAAGAGTGTGTCATCTTTGTGACACTAAGAAGGTTGAAGACGAAAAACACTTTCTCTTAGATTGTCCAACCTATACCCATATTAGATCTCATTTTCAAAATATTGATCACACTAACAACCTTCCTAACCTCTTAACTCAACAAAAGTCTAGTGATCTTGGAAAGCTTCTCTTAATGCTTTTCAAGCATAAAAACAAAATTCTAAAGAATCACAAGTAATCACTTACTCTCTTAAGGTCCGATAAACCAATTAGGTCTTCGTGGATGTTAATCATTATCATCATCATCAAATAAATTGAGTTTAAAAATAATTAAAAAAATATATATTAAATAAATTGGATTAAAACCATAATTAGAAGAAAAAAATATTAGTTTACCTAAACAAGGATAGAAATAAATAGAATTAAGCTCCGGGAATAATGAGCTTGGGAGAAGGTGAAAAATCTCTGTTAATGGTAGAATTTGTTACAACCTCAATAAGCTGAGCTCCGTTTTTTTTAATGTTTTATATTTTAAAAAGTTACTTTTTACTGGAAATTAGTCAAATCAGCAAGTTCCATCATTTAAAATAAATAAAATAATAGCTTTTAAATTTTCAATATTTTTTTTCAAAAATTAAATTTAATATATAAATTTTGTTAAATATTAAAATAACTTAAATATTTAAAAAAATAAACTTAAACTCAAGTTTGCTTGACATGGAACCAATGGCTATATACCTATATATCTACTGGAGGTACCTACAATAATGAAATAAATCTATTTTCCTAAAAATAAAAAGCTCCCTACTTTAATTTAATTTGAGCTTTAATTTAATTTAATAGATTAAAGTGAAATCTAAATATCATTATGAATTTTACATGTGACACATCCCTAGAGTAAATACAATTTCCTCGATACTCTCAAAATGATATATATACTTATTATGGAAAACCAATCCATCTTTAAAAGAAGAGGAAACAAAAGAATATATTCTATAATGTCAAATAGAAGGCTAGGTGGGAATAAAATAAAACATAGGAATCTATAAATATTTTTATGGCAATAAATTTTTATTAAATTTTTTTTGTTAAAATCTCATAAATGTATTATGGGTTAAAAAAATAAAAAATATACTTCTTAAATTTGATAATGATTTTAACAATGTTATAAAATTTATTAAAGTAAGGATCAAGGTAGAAATTTCAAAACTAAAACTCAAATTGGTTATAAAACTAGATGGACCAAGGAGACTACCTATGGGAATGCCCACCTAGGAAACAAAAGTCAATCACCTAGGTGCAACACTTCTTCACCTTTTGATAATGAATTAAATATATGTAAAATAAATGGTTCCCATGGTATATAAGGTGAACCAGGACTAAAATAAATCATTCTTAACCTTTCTTCTGAATCTAGGCGTCTTGGTTGTTTTCTTTTCTAAGTTTGCATTTTACATTTACGACAATTTTGATTTTAGGGTTTTCTGAAGAATAACTAGTGCACCTTCCTTCATGGTTGCCTCGTGGTGACTCCATTTTACATGCTTCCACCTCTAATAGCAAGCTTATCTCATTAGCTAGCCACTCTCTCAAGGAGTAAATCATTTCCTTCGAGTTTTATAAGGCATAAGGGAGGGAGCACCAACTCGAGTTTGTGCCCTTGCTGGTTTCTTCTTTGTGGGAATGAAGTGAGTGTGCCCTCTTCCATGGCTTCACTAGGATTTTACCACTAATCCCCAGAGGTCACTCTGAGATCACCAAAACCTCTTGGCCACTCTCGGATCACCCCGGCCTGTATCCCCATTTACTTGGTCACCCAAACTAATGGTGCGTTCCTGCTCATATTTGTTTCCTTGAGGAGATTTTTTGGTCACAAGTCGAGCTATGGATTGCGTGGTCACCTTCTTCTATAGATCGCCTTCTTTGGAAGATCAACTGGTATCAGAGCCTTAATATCCATGGAAAATATTTCAATCTTGAAGATTGAGTCAATTTTTTTTTGCGGGTTTCATGAAATAATCCAGAGTTTTCCCATTCGAGGGTTTCCAGTTTATGAAAGAAGATCCACAGATATCATAAGCCCCAAGGGCATCCACATCTCAATTGCTAGAGAGAGGAGCTCCACAGATCTAAAACAATACAGATCTTTACCTCTAGACCAATTCAAGCTCCGTTGCCTCAGGGTTTTGAGTCATCTATTTTCAAAACAAAGTCTCCTCTATTCAACATTTCAACCTAGGGGTGTCTTTTCTCTTCAACCGACCTCACAAAGAATACATGCAAAGATCCTTTGGAAATCGACTTAGATTCCAACACATCAAATCCCGTCCAAGATCTTGCCTCCATCCTCAATTAGCTGCTCGGAATGCAACAATGCAACAACAAAACAATCCAGATCCATTTTGGTTGGACACTCAAATCGAAATATGCAATTCTGCTAGGCAAACGAATGGTGAAATGGTGGATTCTTGGATCCATAGCCTATCCACCTATTTCAATACATGTCGAGGCCTTACCAAGGAAAGAAAAATCTAGACTGTCACCTTGCAATTAGAAGGAATGGCACAACTTGGTGGGATACAGAGCAAGAGAAGACCACAATTGTGATAGATATTGGGGATGCTCCAGAATCCTCTACTTCGCAACCCATCAAAACCTATGCTCGAATTTTCGAAGCTTTGAGAAATCGCTTCTACCCACCTGGGTATGTGCAATCCTTATGGATCAAATTTAACCAACTTCAACAACTCCCTTCACAAGGAGTGAAAGGCTACATAGACTTCTTATGCAATATGTGCCTCTTACTTCATGTTCTAGATTCAGAAGAGGTACTCATATTAAAATTTATGGCTGGTTTATTAATTCAATTCTGTCGAGAAGAAGAGTTGTTTGAAAATCCAACTTTAGATAAAACATTTCAGATATCTTTGGCTATATAAAGGTAACTTGCTCCTAGAGTTCGTATTCCTTAGTCTCGCCCTAACACCAACCCCCCCACCTCTCAACCATCCAACTCCCATCCCTCATCCCTCTTTCCACCTCCTCGGACTCAAAACCCCACACCCAATACAACTACAAGGACACCCTGGTGTTCATTCCACAAAACTACTTCAGACAATTCATCAGATTGTCAAATCCTCCAAAATCTAAAAACCAACAAAACTCTACTCACTGAGCTCATTGCGCCTTTCCAATTAGAAGATACCGAAGAAGTTTCTCTGGACAATCGCATAGAAGTAGATCCCTCATTGATTCTAATGACCCAGGAAGATTCAAACGCATCCACCCAACCCCTTTTCACCCATAAATACCAAATCAAAAACCCCTTTGCTTTACTGATTATGGACAATGGAAGCCAAAATCATTTGGTGTCTCAAGCCCTTGTCAACCATCTTAATCTTGTCACCACTCCACATATGCAACCCTATCATCTTGGATGGATACAAAAGGATGGCCCTTGCCTCCTAGTTTCCAAGCATTGTATGGTCACTTTTTCCATAGGACAATTTAAAGATATTGTCCTCTGTGATCTGTCCCCTTTGGATTATGCAGATTTGCTAATCGGTATCCCATACCAAACCCAAAGAAATGCTATCTATCTAGCCAAATCTTGTCAGTAAAAAATTAGCAAAGAAGGACACACTTATATCTTAACTGCAACAAAACCCAAACTGCCTTCTACCAAAGAACAAATCCCACATGTACACTTAAACCAATGTGTATCTCTCTATTTGGTGCACCCAATAACACCAAACAAGAGAACCCACCCTGTTCTTGAAACTATGACTCCCCTCCTCCACGAGTTCGCAGAGGTAGTTCAACCTATAGAGGGACTTCCCCCCTGCCTCCACATTCACCATTCCATTCATCTCATCCTTGGATGTGCCTTACCTAACGCCCCTACTTATCGATTGGCCCCAACAAAAATAGAGGAAATGGAAAGACAATTGACCGACCTCATCAACTCTAGCCACACCCAACTTTCATCTTCTCCCTGTGATTCTACCGCATTTGTCATCCCTAAACGAGATACCTCATAAATGTGCCTTGTCACTGATTACCAAGCCTTGAACAAAGCCACAATAAAAAACCGTCACCCCCTTCCCTGGATTGAGGAACTACTCGACACCCTCCAAGGAGCTAAGTGGTTTACTAAATTGGATTTGATAGTTGGCTACCATCAAGTTCGAATGAATCCAGATGATGTTTGGAAAATAGTGTTCAAGACCAAATTTGGTCTTTTTGAGTGGAAAGTCATGCCTTTCTCTCTCACCCGCACCCAATCCACTTTCATGAGGCTCATCAATGACATATTCAAAGCACATTTGGGTCGATTTTTGGTCATCTACTTAGATGAAATTCTCATCTTCAGTCAGACATGGGACACTCACATGTAACATGTCCGACAAGTTCTCCAAATTATCCAATAACACAAGTTGCAAGTCAAAGAGAAGAAATCATATTTTAGTCAGAATTCAGTCCCCTATCTTAGCTTTGTGGTCATCTCAGAGGGTATTCAACCATATCAAACTTTCATGCAAGCATTTAAACAATGGCCTCTACCGTCTTCACTTAAGAAGTTGAAAATCTTTTTAGGTGGCATAAATTTATATCGTAAGTTCATTCAATCTTTTTCAAATCTTGCTCGACCTTTGCATGAGTTCTCAAATAATTCTTCTACATTCATTTGGAACAAAGATAAACTACTCACTTTGCTTAGCTCAAAGGCTCCCTCTTCTCATCCCCTGTTTTACATCTGCCAGACCTCTCCCAACCCTTTGAGATTAAGTCCGATGCCTCACAATATGCTATTGGTGCCATACTTAAACAAGGAGGACACCCCATTTCTTACCACTCTAAAACCTTGTCTGAGGCAAAGAAAAATTAAAGTACCTATGACAAGGAATTTTATAGTCTGATGCAAGCAATCAAACAATGGAGGCATTATTTGTTGGGGAAAGAAACCATTATGTATATCGACCAGTACCCTTTGATTTTCATCAACTCTCAATCAAAGATTCAGGAAAAAAGGCACCTTAAATGGGCCTCCTACATTCAACAATTTCACTTAGTCATCAGATACAAGAAAGACACTTCTAATAAAATGGATGATTTGCTAAGTCGACCTCCCACTCTAGTTCTTTCCATTCTAGAAGTACGTTGTGCTACTTATGACACATGGAAAGATCAATATGCTACTAAAACCAAATTTCGAGAGATTTGGGAAGCTTTACAAAGCCCCACAGTGATCAATTAGACCCCCTTCCTAGACTACACTATTTGGGATGGGTGGCTATATAATTTGAATTTGCTATGCATTTCACACTCAGAATACCAAATCTTGCTCATCAGGGAAGCACATGCTTCAGCCTATGGGGGCCACTTCGGGACCATAAAGACCACAAAGACCAACCAACATCTGCAATGCCATTTTAATTGGCCTTCCATGGAGCCTCAAGTTGAAAAATTTATCAGAGCTTGTGCCTTATGCTCACACTCAAATCCATCCAACCGGAAGCATGAGTTGTATCAACCATTGTTGCTTCCTTCCTGGCCTTGGGAGTCAATCTCAATGGAATTCCTAAATGGACTTCCAACAACCCAAAAGAAACATGATGCAATCTGTGTAGAGGCATGTCGCTTCAGAAAAATGGCACTTTTTATCCCATGCACAAATACTACTATAGAAGCGTAAACAACAGAACTCTATTTTCGTCATGTCTCGCCGCATTTTAGCCTCCCAAGAAGAATCATCTCAGACAAATATTCTCTCTTCCTCAGTACATTTTGGAAGACCATATGGGTGCTATTGGGGTGCCACCTCAATTTTTCGACTACATTCCATCCTCAAACGGATGGCCAAACAGAGGTTGTCAATAGAGTCTTGGTGCATGCTCTCTAAACTCACTTTGGGCATGGCAAAAAATGGGACAATTACTTACACATTCTCTAGCATAGCTACAACAAGACAACACATTCTTCTACAATATTTTCACTTTTGAATTCTTCTTGGGCTTCCAACAAACATCTCCAACTGATATTCCAATCACTTGGGCTCCTCAAGGTACCTTCCATCAATAGGAGGAACCACTGTCAGCTAAATGATTTCTCCAACAAATTGCACAATGCCACAGTGTAGTCACATCAACACTCAAAGCAGCCCAAGATCATGCCAAGTAGCGCCATGGAAAACAAAGAACCTTCATGGCCTCTCAATTAGAGTATCAAGTCTCGTTACACTTGGATAAGAAGCGCTTCAAAGGCCACCATCACAAGCTTCTTCCAATCAGATATGGTCCATATACAATACTCGACAAGATTGGATAAAATGCATATATGTTGGATCTGCCACCACAACTGGGAATCCATAATGTCATTAATGTAAATAACTTAAATTTGTTTTAGCCTTCCCTCTTGGAAGAACTAGTCACCATCACTCATCGAGTGGAAAACATTCGTGATTTCCAACTCCCATTAGCCAAAGAGACTATCTTGGACACTCGAAGTCACTCTACAAGACACTGGACTTACACTTCATATCTGGTAGCCTGCCAAGGCCAAACTCTAGCATAGACAAAGTGGATCACAACTGATGTATTTCACAACAAGTTTCTCCATCTTCTCATGGAAGTCGGGATGCTTCCAGATCTAAACAGGGAGGAATTGGGCCAAGGAGGCCACCTAGGGAAACGCCCACCTAGAGCGCACAAGCCAATCACCTAGGGGAAACACTTCTTCACCTTTTGATGATGAATTAAATATATGTAAAAGAAATGGTTCCCTTGGTATATAACGTGAACCGGGACTAAAATAAATCATTCTTACATTTTCTTCTGAAGCTATGTGTCTTGGTTGTTTTCTTTTCTGATTTTTTATTTTACATTCACGACAATTTCATTTTTAGGGTTTTCTGAGGACAATCCAATTTTCAAAGAAAAATGAACTCTGCTATATTTTGTGTTAAAAAACTTTGTCATCTTTATATAGAAAATATTCAAAGAGAACCAAATTACATTTTGTAGGTGCCTTAAGAATGACTCAATCATGGGAAAAGTGAGTAGAAAATAGAATCCTGAAAGGGCCCAGATGCTAGCTAATAAGAAACTAAGAAAAATACAATAATATAGGCTAGGAACAACCCTATATCGGTGAGAAAAAGACCCTTGAAGTACACGAAACCCTGCCACAAAAAACACACCAAGATAGCAAACGACTCGCCAGAAAAACAAATTCCATAGAAAATCCCATGACACCGGAAGGACTAGGTCAAAGCAGTATGAGGCTCCCACATCAAGAGAAAAAAAAGCATTAGAGCTAGGAAAAAAACCGTCAGCGCCAGAAAAGGAGAAACCAGAAAGTCACATGCCACCAAAAAGGACCCCAACTTGCCATCACCACAAACATCACATGTCCTAAGTGAGGACCTCAAAGCTCTGGCCCAAAACCCATTTTGAGATGAAGAAGAGAAAGGACACCAACACCCACCAAAAAACTCGATCTAAGCATACATCAGACCATTAACATCCAACCAGACAACTAAAGCACCAACCACCCAAGAACTGTCGACTGCAGAAGATATGGCGGGAACCCAACCCAAGGAGAGTGGCAAGAAAATATATGGATCAACCAGATCTGCACCCATCCAACCACGCAGAGCTAGAAAAAAAAAAACTATGTGTGCTCAGAGGGCCTAAGGAAGCAAGAAAACCCCCAGAGGAAGGAGAAAAAGAAGATCCAGGCATCTAAAAATGAAACATAAAACCACAGAACTGGATCCAAGTCCCAACAAACTGCAAAAACACGGAAGAAAATCCCAATAGCATGCTCAAATAGCAGGAATAACAAACGAATAACACTCGAACATGGATCTACCAAGATAGATCCACTGCAATGAAACCCATAAAAGAAAAATAGGGATGAGGACACCAGGATAAACTAGATCGGGTTGCGCCTAGGAGAACCCATTTCTTCTACTTACCCTTAGGATGTTGCAGATTCAGACAACGAGGAATGTTGCATTTCGAGTAGGAGAACCCCAATCGTAGCACCATTAAACATTTATTTATATTTACTTTAAATCTCGATTTAAAATATTTATACTTTTACCACACACACACACACACACACACACACACACACACACACACACACATATATATATATATATATATATATATAATCTTTTCAAATTATAGAACACCTTATTTCTAATCTTTTCATTAAAAATAAAAATTTCAAACAAACCCATTTATACTAAACAAAATTTACTGAAATATTTTTTTAAAACAAATCCATTTATTTTGAACTAAAATTTACATAAATTCGTCGTTGTCAAAACAAACAAAAAAAAATTCACATTCATCAACATTTAAATCCACTTCGCACTACTAATATTTCTCAGAAAGATAAAATATATGAGAGCAAAACAACACGGTGAGGCTACGCTCACTTCTTATAATTCAATGAAGACGTATTGCATCTTTATGTAGGAAAAGACTCTCCCGAGTCGGCTACATTCAAACCTAAAGACAACTAGACAACTGACTCTTAACTAAGAAATGATTCTTCTAACTGGCGCTTACAACTCGCGCTTATTACTCGCGCTTACAACTAGCACTTTCTCCATTATTTCCAAATCTCCCCCTTAATCGAGAATGGATTGACTTCTACTCCTAAAAATCTCCCTAAACAGTTCAAACTTAATCTTTCCAAGAGGCTTAGTGAAAATATCAACAACATTTTCACTAGTATTACAATACACAAGAGTTATTTCATTTGACTGCAACTTTTCTCGAACAAAATGATATTGAGCTTCAACATGCTTTGTCCTTGCATGAAATATCGGATTCTTCGCAATATTGATCAAACTTTGATTGTCACATCTGATCATCGTAGGTTCCTTTCGTTCTTCTCCAACATCTTGAAGAAGTCTTCTTAACCAAACAGATTCACAAGTTGTTGCACACAAGGCTTTATATTCTGCTTCGGTAGAAGACAAAGATACAGTAGGCTGCTTCTTACTACTCCATGAAACAACCCCGGATCCAATGCTGAATGCATATCCAGTGGTTGATCTTCAATCATCCATATTGCCAGCCCAATCAGAATCTGAATAACCTGTTAACTCAACATTAGATGCATCAGTATACTTAATA
>JZKD02S0000004.1:515483-533681 GCA_000966675.3 Picea glauca
ATTTAACCAGAATTAAACACACTTAACAACTCAGAGTAAAATATATGGGTACTGCTATAATTAAATGTTCCATAGCATTCATCATTAATTCATTTACACAGCAGAAAACATGATATAGAACAACACAGTCATGCCAAACGTGTTAAATAATAATTCAAAATACTTATCTTGTATCAGCTGGAGAAATCACCAACCAAGTGCAGGCCTTTCATGAACCTCCCAGCCTTATACCACACTGTTCATCATCTCAACAGTAGGTCACCCCCGAGCTGGGACCGAGCTCCACCCCCGGGCAAGGAATCTAGACTCAGGCTGAGGTTACAGGGAAGACAACACATACACATTCAACAGGAAGAAGCTCTCCCAGGAATCTCCCACGCTCATTGCACACAGACCCTCATTCCCCACATGCCTATTCCACCCCAGGAGAGTGCACCTTCTCTGTCACCTAGACATTCCTTCGGCTGCCAGTCTCCCTTACCTTGGGTTACAGGAACAGGCCGGACCGGAATTCTCCGGGCTCTATGGCAGCTACAGGGATTTCTCTCAGGAGTTATCTTCTCCCTCTACGCACTCCCTCACCTGGAGGAGTCGCTCACAGGCCAACAAGCCTCACGCAGTCCAGTGATGCGCAATCACAACAATCCACAGGAACACAGACAAATGCTTCCCACAATGGCTCGGCAATTAGAGGATGATCTCACGGTGATGATTTCAGGGCGGGCTTCTCACACAGACTAGATAAGTTCTCCCTGAACAACCAGGGATTCTCCCACTCAAGTTTAACACAGGGAATTTGGGTTTAGGGAATGCGTTCTTGGGATTGCCTGGAACAGACACAAAATCTTCGCTTCGGACAAGTATTCCACGTTTTTTCTCAGGAAAACACAGCTCACGGTTTCAGAGATGAATCAGGATATCCAGCAGAGGTCATACCGGTTCCACGCACAGAGGTTCGGTTCAGAATGGAGGCCAGAGCCCATTCTCGGCTTAGTTCAGGGTTTTTATTTCCATGCACCAGGGTTGACACTTGTCACCCTGGGAACTGCATGCATTCCATCCGTACACCTTCCTCCCACCACTTGGGAATTCACAGGTCCTTCAAAAAAGGACTTAGGATAAAATAATGTGCACATGGATTTTTAGGAATATTAATAAACTATTATTCCAGGCCTAAGCCCCCTAGGCTTAGCCCCTAGGCTCCTCACTCAACCTCTTTCCCACTTTTCAGCCCCTGATCCCTTGCCCATTCTGTGGATGCTCAGTCCCCCATCACTCTTTCATCGTGGTCGGTCTGCACTAGCGGTATTTATATTTTATTAATTGACCTGCATACATACAAGTACATCAACAGGCTCCTGACCTTCAATACTTAGGCTCCCTGGCCTAACAAAATTCATAAGCCTACAACTTATTCAAAACTTGGCTCACCAGCCTATAGAACATATTTACAATTCTTTGCATATAACATGATCTGCAACGGGGCTCGGCCTTGGGGACACTACATTAGGCTAATGACTCAAATGTTTGGTTTGTTTATTTTGGTGCCTCCATGTAGTGTACCGTTTTCACTACCGAGGTTTGTAAACCTCTCAGTTACCATTCTATACATGAATGTTACAAAATTCGTACAGGAATTATAACCACATGCATTTAAAACAATTAAACACACTTAATTCTCAGAGTAAAACATATAAGTTACTGCTACAATTAAACAATCCATACCATTCAACAATAACTCATTTACACAGCGGAAAACATGATACATAAACAACATAGTCATGCCAAATGTGATAAAAACATAATTCAGATACTTATCTTTGAACAGCTTTAGAATTCACCAACCAAGTGCAGGCCTTCCACGAACCTCCCAGCCTTAGACCACACTGTTCATCAGCTCAACAGTGGGTCACCCACGAGCTGGGATCGAGCTCCACCCCAAAGCAAGGATCCTAGGCTAGGCTGAGGTTACAGGGAAGACATCACACATAAACACAAGGAAGAATGCTCTCCCAGGAATCTCCCACGCTCACTGCCCACATACCCTCATTCCCCACATGCCTGTTCCACCCCAAGAGAGTGAACCTTCTCTATCACCCAGACAGTCCTTCGGCTGCCAGTCTCCCTTACCTTAGGTTACAGGAAGAGACCGGACCGGAAGTCTCTGGGTTTTGTAGTAGCTACAGGGTTCCTTCCAGGAGCTCTCTGCTTCCTCTGCGCACTCTCTCACCTAGAGGAGTCACTCAGAGGCCAACAAGCCTCACGCAGTCCAATATTGCGTGGTCACAACCACCCACGGGGAAAACAGACATAGGCTTCCCCAAACCAGTTCAGCAATCACAGGATGATCTCAAGGTGATGGCTCTGGAAATGCGTGACAACAATCCACACAGGAAATTACACAGACTCCCTAGTTCGAACGGGTAAAGAGTCAACTGGCTTTTCAGACAGACAACATCTTCTCGGCTCCCAGAACAGAGAGTGTACCCGTATTTTTGCAGCACCCACACAGGCTTTACGGCTTCAGAGATGGACCAGGGTATCTGGCAATCGTCGTACCGATTCTCCCCTCAGAGATTCGGGTCAGAATGGATGGGAATATCCCCCCCCACGGTTCATCTTGGCGATTATATTTGCATGCACTAGTGTTGACACTTGTCACCCTGGGAACTGCATGTGTACCACAATGTGCATCCCCTTTGCATGTTCCCTCCCTTGCCAGGAACTTAGGATAACATAAATGCACATGTCTCTTTTTAAAATAATATTAAAATATTATTCCAGGCCTAATCCCCCTAGGCTTATCCCCCTAGGCTCAACACTCAGCCCCCTACACTCAACACTCAGCCCCCTTCCCACCTTCCAGCCCCTAGTTCCTTGCCCACTCTGTGGACGCTCAGTCCCCCATCACTCATTCATCGTGGTCAGTCTCCACCTGGCGGTGTTTATATTTTATTGATGTGCTGCATACATACAGATACAAAATCCAGGCCCTTGGCCTTCAACCCTTAGGCTCTCTGGCCTAATCAAACACATAAGCCTACTGGCTTATACAAAACTTGGCTCACCAACCTATAACACATATTTACAATCTCTTTCAGATGATAGTTTACATTGGGCTAGTCCTTCGGGAAACTACAATCCCCCTCCCCTTATTTTTGCACTGTCCTCAGTGCAACTTTACATAGCATCTTCAAGCTCTTCAAAATTTTCAAAAAGATGCGGGTACTTTGCCCGCATAACATCTGCATGCTCCCATGTTGCGTCCTCAGGACCGTGCCAGGTCCACTGGACCTTTACAAGCTCTATAGCTCGATACCAGAGCTGTTTGCTTTTCCTGTCCATTATGCGTACAGGATGCACTTGCAGGACACCTTGTGGTTCCACCCGGATCACAGTCCAATCGATAACATGATTAGTATCAGGTACATATTTCTTAAGAAGTGAAACATGAAATACATTATGTACAGTCATAGATGCAGGTAATGCAAGCATGTATGCAACTAGCCCAATCCTTTCCAAGATCTCAAATGGCCCACAAGATCTTTCTGCCAACTTGGCGCAACTTCCTAATTTGAGGGAACTCCTATTAGTTTTCACTTTCAGGAAAACATGGTCACCCACTCTGAATTCTCTATGGGTTCTGTTACTATCAACATAACTTTTCTGCCTGTCCTGGGCAGCTTTCAGATTCTATTTGATTTTTATCATTTGATCTTCCATCTCTCTGAGAAGTTCAGGTCCAACTATTGTTCTGTCAGTGGGATTATCCCAACTCACTGGAGTGTTGCACTTTCTTCCATAAAGTGCTTCGAATGGGCTCATCTTCAGTGATGCATGATACCCATTATTGTAGGCGAATTCTACCAAATGTAGGTAGTCTTCCCACCTTGATGGTTTATCCATCACATACATTCTCAGCATGTCTTCGATTACTATGTTTACTCTTTCTGTCTGTCCATCAGACTCAGGATGATACACTATACTAAAGTTTAGATTCATTCGAAATCCTTTCAACAATCCTTTCCAGAAATTCGAAGTGAATTTCGGGTCCCTATCAGACACAATTGTCTTAGGAATTCCATGCAAGCATGCAACTTCTTTTAAAAAGATATCAACAACATCTGTTTCTCTGTGGGTGGTTTTCAGTGGAATAAAATGGGCAGCTTTAGTAAGCTTGTCCACCACCACCATGATTGAATCATGTTGTTTGCTTGTTCTGGGAAATCCTGTGATAAAATCCATTGTTACCACATCCCATTTCCACTTAGGAATAGGTAAAGACTGCAACAACCCTACTGGGTGTTTGTGCTCAGCCTTGAGCTTCTGGCATTCCATACATCTGGCGATGTATTCAACAATTTCCTTCTTCATACCTGGCCAAAAATAATGGATTTTGACTGCTGCCACAGTCTTTTGATATCCAGGATGTCCAGCATAAACCATGTTATGCATCTCCTTTAGAATTGCCAGCTTCAAATCTTGGTCATTAGGTACATACACTCTATTTTTATATAGAAGCAAACTATCATTTCCCAAGGTATAACTTTCCTTGGTCTGTGGTCTCTCACACTGCTGTAGCTTTGCTACAAGTCTTTTGTACTGCAAATCAGCACTTGCAGCCTCCTCAATTATGTCTTTCAACTCAATTTTGTACATGCTAATAGTTGTAGCATGTAATTCATGCACTTTTCTGTTGAGTGCATCAGCCACTTTATTGTCTTTCCCTTTGATATGCTTGATATCAAAGTCATATTCGCACATAAATTCCATCCATCTAATCTGTCTGGCATTTAAAGTTGGTTGATCAAATAAATACTTTAGACCATTGTGGTCCGTTCTTAACTCGAATTTCTTGCCCATGAGGTAATGTCTCCATTTCCTCAAGGCATGGACAACTGCTGCCAACTCTAAATCATGAGTGGCATAATTCCATTCATGTTCTTTCAGCTTTTGGGATTCATAACAAATTACAAATCCCTCTTGGATGAGAACTCCTCCCAGCCCTTCCTTACACGCATCTGTGCACACTACGTAATCCTTACTTGGATCAACAATATTTACGATTGGAGCACTAGTGAGCAGCTGATTCAATTGCTGGAAGCTGCTCTCACATTGTTCAGTCCACTGGAACTTCTTCTCCTTCCTTTGCAAGGAAGTGATAGCATGAGCTATCCTTGAAAATCCGACTATGAACCTCCTATAATAACCTACCAGACCCATAAAGGATCTAACTTCTGTCACATTTCTTGGTGCTGGCCACTCTTGAATGGCCTATACCCTCTCAGGATCCACAGTGATCCCCTCCTCTGATATAATGTGTCCCAAGTAATGGATTTGCTTTTGGTAAAATGAGCACTTGCTCATTTTTGCATACAGTTGGTGTTCTCTCAACACCTGTAGCACCATTCTCAGTTGTTGTTCATGTTCTTCCTCTTTCTTGGAGTACACCAAGATATCGTCCAAGAAGACTATGACGAACTTGTCCAAATAATTTATGAACACTCCATTCATTAGGCACATAAAGACAACAGGCGGGTTGGACAGTCCGAACGGCACCACAGTGAACTCATAATGACCGTACCTTGTTCTGAAGGCAGTCTTGTTGATGTCTTCATCTTTTATCCTCACTTGATGATATCCAGATCGAAGATCTATTTTCGAAAATACTTTCACATCCTTCAGCTGATCAAAAAGATCATCAATCCTTGGCAGAGGATATTTGTTCTTGACAGTGACTTTATTCAACTGCCGAAAGTCAATGCACAGCCTCAGCGTTCCATCTTTCTTCTTTACAAATAAGATCGGGGCTCCCCACGGTGACACGCTGGGACAAATGTACCCTTTCTTTAGTAGCTCTTCGAGCTGCATTTCCAACTCTTTCGACTCTGGTGTGCTCATTCTATAAGGAGCCTTTGAAATTGTAGTTGCTCAAGGCATCAGATTTATAGAAAAATCAATGTCCCTCTTTGGAGGTAGTCCAGGCACCTCCTGAAACACGTCCTCAAACTCTTTGAGCACCCTATGGTCTTCCAGATTCGAGACCTCATATTGGAATGCTTCTTCCAACCGGGATGCAAATAATTGACAGCCCTTCTGGTAACATTTCTTCAGCTGCATGGCTGAGATTTCTCTAATAGCCACGACTCTGAGAATTCCTTGGACTGTTACCTGATTTCCCTCTTCGTTCAGACATGTAAACCTCTTGTTTCGACAATCCATAAGGGCATGGTGCTCGTCCAACCAGTCCATCCCAATTAAGCAATCATATGAGCCTAAAGGCAGAATGTTCAATCCAGCCCCAGCGCTCATTCCTTTCATGTCCATTGAATAGGACTTAACCAATTCAGTGACCTTCCTCTTGGTCCCTGTGGCTAACTGCACTAACCAAGACTTCTCATGTTTGCTCTTCACTAGATGCAAAATTTCCACCACTTTAGGATCTACATAACTATGTCTAGCCCCTGAATCAATCAAAATAACAAGTGGTCGGTTGTTGATTAACTGGAGTTTTGGCCTCTGTTGTATTCTGAACATGCACTGTGCAATCCAATTCAAAATTGTCAGGACATTAAACTTCATGAATAATCCACAATGTTTATAACTATTACGAACAAGAACGAAAGACATTTCAACTTCACATTTCTGAGCTTGTCTGGCTCTGTGTTTGTTGGGTTTCTTGAAATTCTCCTATTTCCCTATCTGAAAATTTTTCCTCCCACAGGAAATTCTTCAAGGTCTCCCTTCCTTCTATCGGGGTTACCTCTATCGGGGTTTTGAAACTGGCAATGTTCTGGTGGCTTGAATCCCCGATTCCCGATTTGCGATGAGCTTTCTTCACGCGCGAGCCCTCCTGAGCTTAGCTCTTGTCGCATATGACCATGCCTTCACGACTGTGGCCTTACCTTCCTATCGGAATTTCAATCCTCAAAACCTGATGCGCCCCTTTCTGCGCTAGCCCTCCTGGCTAGGCCTTGGTCCACGTGACCGATTCTATATGACTTGTTCAACCATGTGGTTTGCATGAGTTTTCCATAGTCTTGGTCACCTCACACATATAATAGAAACTTACTAAATCGGACAATGACGTATTAAAGGTCATTCAAAGAAAGTTTAACTTTAAGATTTGTTTAGAAGGATAATTAATTAGCGTTGATCTTTTATTAAATTTGAAAATTTAAATTACTTAATTCCAAATTAAAAAGGTTTAAAGGTTAAGTTAATCACGTCGCAATATCGGGATTCATGGTTTTATAAAATCAGATAATCTTGTCATTGTGTTTCCCGATTTCCCGATACATTTAATCCTTAAGTAAGGTTTGGAATTAATCTAATCATTGCTAAGAATGGTTAGGAATTAAATAATTACATCGCGATATCGGAATTCACGTTTTTATGAGAAGCATGTTTCATGTCATCAGATTTCCCAAAATCCCGATTTTCCGATGCGCCTTTTTGCCTGAACCCTTCGCGGTTAAGCCCAGGCACATGTGACCTCTACTCATAGCTCTTGTCGGGGTTTTGGGGTTCATGATGTCGTGATGCTCAAGTACTCGGAACTCCCGATCCTCCGACTTCCGACGCATTCTTTTACGCGTTAGCCCCTACCATGGGATCTACACCATGTGACCGCTGACTCGTGACCCTGGCCTTTTCCCTTATCGGGGTTCGGGTTTTTGCGAATCAAAATGTGCCAAAACTCTTGACAGCGGAATCCCCGATTTCCTGATTTTCGATGGACTCCATCCGTGCTAGCCCTCCGACTATGGCCCACACTCCTTTGACAATCGGGAAATCGCATTTCGCGATATCGAAACTTCACTTCACTTGTTTTTGGAACTTACGAAGTTCTGAACTCTGATGTGGGCTGACATCTGTCCTCCACCCTAACCCTGGTTGTCTCCACTCTATCCTTGCACCCGTTGTGAAATCTCATATCGGGATATCGCAATTCCCATTGTTATGTGCATGGGACTTACAATTTCCTGATCTTCGACTCTACGGAATCTCCTGACACGTGTCCTTGCGGATGGATGGTTCTGAGCGCCCGTCGAGATATCGCGGATCGCGATTCCTTGAGGCAACGATTCTGCACTCCTACTGACACGTGTCCTTGCGGATGGATGGTTCTGAGCGCCCGTCGAGATATCGCGGATCGCGATTCCTTGAGGCAACGATTCTGCACTCCTACAACCTCCGATGGGTAAAATCGCGATGCCTCTCCGAGACTTCTCCTCTACCCATGAGGACTTAAACTCTTTTCAACTTATGTTAACTTGGACGGTTGACGGGTAATCCCACAGTGATCTTAATACTCAGAATCCTCCCGAGTTTAAACTCCTATACACTCCGGGTCATACCAGGTTCCGAAATTGGTCTTCCAAACACAATTTCTCCTCTCACCCTCGGTCCAAAGACCACTCAACTAGCCCATCTAGGCTCTATGTCGAAACCTTGGCTCTGATACCAATTTGTAGTGTACCTTTTTCACTACTGAGGTTTCTAAACCTCTCAGTTACCATTCTATACATGAATGTTACATAATTTGTACAAGAATTATAACCACATGCATTTAACACAATTAAACACACTTAATTCTCTGAGTAAAACATATAAGTTACTACTACAATTAAACAAGCCATACCATTCAACAGTAACTCATTTACACAGCAGAAAACATGATACATAAACAACACAGTCATGCCAAATGTGATAAAAACATAATTCAGATACTTATCTTTGAACAGCTGTAGAATTCACCAACCAAGTGCAGGCCTTCCACGAAACTCCCAGCCTTAGACCACACTGTTCATCAGCTCAACAGTGGGTCACCCCTGAGCTAGGACCGAGCTCCACCCCAAGGGAAGGATCCTAGGCTAGGCTGAGGTTACAGGGAAGACATCACACATAAACACAAGGAAGAATGCTCTCCCAGGAATCTCCCATGCTCACTTCCCACAGACCCTCATTCCCCACATGCCTGTTCCACCCGAGCAGAGTGCACCTTCTCTCTCACCCAGACAGTCCTTGGGATTCCAGTCTCCCTTACCTTGGGTTACAGGAACACACCAGACAAGAAGTCTCTGGGTTCTGTAGCAGCTACAGGGTTCCTTCCAGGAGCTCTCTCCTTCCTCTATGCACCCTATCACCTGGAGGAGTCGCTCACAGGACAACAAGCCTCATGCAGTCCATTACTGCGTGGTCACAACAACCCCCGAGGAAAACAGATACAGGCTTCCCCAAACCGGTTCAACAATCACAAGATGATCTCAAGGTGATGGCTCTGGAAATACGTGACAACAATCCACGAAGGAAATTACACAGACTCCCTGGTTCGAACGGGTATAGAGTCAACTGGATTTTCAGACGGACAACATCTTCTCGACTCCCAGAACAGAGGGTGTACCCCTATTTTTGCAGCACCCACACAGGCTTTACGACTTCAGAGATGAACCAGGGTATCTCGCAATGGTCGTACTGATTCTCCCCTCAGAGATTCGGGTCAGAATGGATGGGAAGATCCCCCTCCACGGTTCATCTTGGCGATTATATGTTCATGCACCAGGGTTGACACTTGTCACCATGGGAACTGCATGCGTACCACAACGTGCATCCCATTTGCACGTTCCCTCCCTTGCCAGGAACTTAGGATAACAGAAATGCACATGTCTCTTTTTAAAATAATATTAAAATATTATTCTAGGCCTAAGCCCCCTAGGCTTAGCCCCCTAGGCTCAACACTCATCCCCTTTCCCACCTTCCAGCCCCTAGTTCCTTGCCCACTCTGTGGATGCTCAGTCCCCCATCACTCATTCATCGTGGTCAGTCTGCACTTGGCGGTGTTTATATTTTATTGATGTGTTGCATACATACAGATACAAAATCCAGGCCCTTGGCCTTCAACCCTTAGGCTCTCTGGCCTAATCAAACACATAAGCCTACTGGCTTATATAAAACTTGTCTCAGCAGCCTATAACACATATTTACTATCTCTTTCAGATCATAGTTTACATCGGGCTAGTCCTTGGGGACACTACACTCCATACATATGTCTTGTAATAAGGATTGGTTTGAAAATTGTCATGAGACTAATAATGGTTTTCACAGATATATATTGAGGATGATATATCACATCAAATAAAAAGGATATGGTGTTGTGTATGTAACCTTTCGAAATGGTTCACTCGGATGGGGTGACAATTGGCAAGAGGAGGGGGATAGGTGGAAGGCATAGTTGGTGGGGGGAGTTAATACCCCAAGCCGCCACCCTTGATGTAATTAACTCCCCATTGTGTTCACCATAAGGGATATTAAGTCAGTGCACCTGTAGGAGCTCTTGGAGGAGCGATCTAACCGGGTCACTAGTACTATGAGCCTAAACCAGTCATGTTACACTTCAATGGAGATGGGAGGGGCATCAATGGCTCCCAGCAGTGATAAAAAATACCAAGGCCCGCATTATTACCTATTGTTTGAAAGCTACCACCTCTGCTTTGTGCTTCTCGGCCCTTCTGGCCTAATTTCTAGCCTCCTGTGTCACCTTCGTAACTCCCCCGACCATCATCACCCTCACTCTATGGTTCTCACCATGCATTGGGATAGAGGCAAGCGTAGACGTTCCACCAGAAACAAGAATGCCTACACCTGTGACAATCGGCTCACAACCTCTCAGCGAGCCCTAATTGCCCATTTTATCCATCTCCGCAGACCCTCCAAGATCTCTCAGTCCACCCTGTGCATTCCAAAAGAGGAAAACTCACCTACCTCACCCCAGACTCAAGATTAGTCTCCCCTTAATATTCCCAAAATGGAGACCCCATCCCTCACTGAGCATTCTCCTTCGCCACCCCAACACTCACTGACTATCCTCAACACAATCAAAGAGGCACTTCCCTCACCTCATCATCCGGGCACAAAGATTGATGTTACTGAAACACCTTCAGCTCCACAACCAGGCCCAAGCTTGGTGAAAACGGAACCCTCCCACCCCAAGGCAAGCCTCCCAAGCCCTTATACCTCCCATGACTTTCAACCTCGCTCATGGGAAGGAGTTTGCATTGTGGCGGAGTAAATCACCCCAAGTTGGAAACTAAAAGGCTATGGGGAGACCCCAATTACAATAGAAGACACAGGCAAGGACATTGTTCAAGAAGGCTCACACCACACCTATCATCTAGCAGTGGAACATTTGGATCTTCTCTTTGACATTCGACAGAGGCAGGATGAGTAGGTGCATGGCCAAAGAACCATCCATCAACCAATGGATCTGTTGTATCAATCACCCTCAGACACCCCGCCTCATGCACAATGCCCCACCTGCAAGCAAACTTTTGTCCCAGTCTACACTATCCATGGATATCTAGGTTCCCCAAAAGCTTGATGTGGCCCACCCGTGTATTTGGTTCTTGTCAATTATCATTTTCAGAATGAATAGTGATTTTATTTTTACACTTTTTCATAGTTTTGTAAACATCATAGTAATGACGGCTCTGAATGAAGTCTTTTCTAGGCTAGCTAGTGGGAACAAAGTTCCTGATGATATTCTCATCTTTCTCATCTTTTTTCTCCAATTTTTGTTAACTGAAACTCTGCCATTATAGAAATATCACTGATTGGAGCCACCTATTCTAGTTTCCCTTAGGTGGTGGAATAGGTGGCTGCCAAACTATATACAGGTGTACACTGATGATGACATAATACAACGATCTTTCTTTTATTTACAAAAAAAAAAAAAACTTTCCAAATTGTTGTGTTAAACAAATTCAAAATGTCATGTATGTGCCTAGTATAAACAAGAACTTAATCTCAATTTCTTTTAGGATCTGATCCTTACCCCTCCCCATGTGTCATTAGTTAGTAGGATATGTTTTCTATTTAATAAAGGTCGAACTTATTTAATAAGGCCTAATAAATAAAGAGGAATAAGTCAATGTAAGAGGACCTAATAGAAGCTTCTTCTTCTAGAAGTTTCCTTAGAGGGTAGAATTAGTATAAATAAGAGTAGGAGGCATTGGATATCTTTTTTTGAATATTATTGTAATAGAGCTCTACTTTTATAGAAGTTTCCCCCTTGAAGAGGAAAGTGAACATTGCTATCATAATAAAGTTTCTCTTCTTGGTGATTATTCTGGTGTTCTTCTCATATTTTTCTAGATATATCATTATTATTCTGTCATTGCCTGCTAGATATTTTATGTTCTACATAATATATTGTATCAACAATATTTCAAGTGGTATCATAGCTCTTTCTAAGGAAATACTTGTGGGATATATTATTTCAAGGTAGATATGTATTCTGAATTATTTAAGCTACAGAGATATGTCGTTACGTGCATAAACCCACGGTCAAGGAGTCATACACATAGAAAATACAAGTGTTTCTTAAGCACACATCTGTTGGCTACTCTTGTAACCCATGTTGGTACCCCTTCGAGTGGTAGTGCATCAAAAAAAAAATGTATAGGGATCATCCTAAGCATCTTGAATCCATCCATAGATAAAACGATTGGTCGCCTAGCTGCTATAGTGTCACCGAGAACAAAAATAAGGAAGTGACTCTCTATTACCTGGGTAGTCGAGTAGTATAGATAAAGATATAGTCTAGCCTCGTTAGTTAGTGCCCTGAGATATTGGGTTGAGTACTACTGTTAGACCCCACAAATATATAAGATATTTATAGGACAAGGAAAACCCTTGACTATATATATATTCCCTGCAGACCCTAACCCTTGGGAATAGAACAAAGAAAGAAAATACAAGATCTATTGCAGTGCAACCTTTCCATGCATTGGGGTTGTGAAATTACATATTTTGTCTTGTTAATAATTTGAGAATTCTTCTTTTGCACTATTATTTAGTTCAGAGTATAACTTCGCAGAGTAAAAAATAAAATTTGGGCTTTTCAACACCCTTATTTGTGACCTATACCATTGCATTCCTCTCTTCATTCCGATTGAAGTGGTACCCTTCAATTTTAAGCCTTTTTTTCCCATGTATTGAACCCCCTCTAGGACACCTTTCTTGAGACATATCCCATTGGATTCGTCTCTTTTACCTAATCACCCAGGTACCTGTCATTTTTAAGCCCATTTTTTCCATCCCGACACCTCCATTTCTTCCTAATCCTTCACCAAGCTTACCACTTGCTCTTAGTCCCAAGAAACCCTAGAGGATAAAATGTCCCACTTGGAACAACAAATCGATGAAAACATGGATTCCGTCCAAAATGAATTCACCCAATCCCTTGAGAAAAAAGTCAACAAATTGGTGCAACTCTTCAAGGGTAAGAATGTTGAGCCAAACCCATAGGAACCTCAGTCTTCTCATTATGAACATAAGGTGCGCAAATTTGACATGCATAAATTTGATGCTTCCAACCCATAGAAGTGGGTTTCACAAATGGAACAATACTTATCCCTTCATGATATTCAAGATGATGAGACCAAACTCTGTGTAGGGTTTTTGTACATGGATCAAGAACGCTCACAGTGATGGTAGTGGCATAAAAAATGTTATCGAGGACCTCCTAATTGGAACATGTTTTCCAAAGCAGTTTGTGCTGACCCACTAAGCTACACCAGACTGGATCTATCATAGACTTCATCACGACATTTGAATAGTTGGCTTTCCATATCAAGGGATTATCTAATGAGTTTTGCCTTGAAGTTTTTATCAGTGGTCTAAAAGAAGCTATCCAGTCTCATGTGAACATGCATCATCCTACTAACTCATTATAGACATGTCAATTAGTCAGGGAAGCATAGACCATCCTCAAAGTTCCATCTGTTGGAACACATATAATTCTGAACTTTTGAGCTTTACATCCTCCACTTCATGAAATTATAATCTTTCCGAAAACGGTAACTTAGAGAAGAACCTTTGAATTTTAAATCAAATTCAGTTCTGGTTAATCAGTAATAAAGCGCGCGTAATATTTTTCGTTGATGAAGTTTTTTCGTTTGATCGAATGATTCTAATTTCTATGGAGTTTTGGAGTCTCGTGATGATTAATAACATGAATCACTAAAGGTCGATACGGAGCTTCACGCTTCGGCTATTTTGATAATCCTTAACGATAAAAGTCTCGAAACCTGAAAGTGTTTGTTCATCACTTTTCCTAAGCCTTTGAAGGACAAGAGTCATGGTACACATGCATATTTTGAGTCTTCTTCAAGTTGACACGTGTCATCCTTTTCTGACGTTTTCGTTTGAAGATTCATTCAATTCTAAGTAACACGTGGCATTGCCCTTTTCTCGACACATCACTATGAGACATGACCCTTCAGAAATATAGAAAAGAACTAATTCATAAATCACCGAAGCACCAAAATATCAAAGAATTAAACTTTAATTAATTAATTTGATCATGGTAAAGATATGATTAATGACATAGCACTTCAGGGTTTAGACGTTCACCCTTCATCGAATCCTAAAATGTTCGAAGTCTGAATCTCTGAAACACTTAGAGTTAAATATGATTAATTATGAGTTAAACTGATTACCAGATAATTAATCACTTCGCAATTTCAGGTTTCAGAGGTTTTCTCTCGAGATACTTGGAAATTTCCCGAAGTCTGAACTATCGAGTTACTCAAAATTAACGCACTTTATAAACAAGATTAATTAAAGTGTTAAAAATGAATTTCCAGAGATTAACCTTCACAGATTCGGGATTCAGATAATTCTCACTCTATCTCATCTAAATTTCCTGAACATGAACCGTCGAATATTAATGGAATTTATGACAAATCAACAGTAATGATTTTTAATGTAGATTGTGGATCTCGAGTTATAATGTTTTATTAAAGTTAATAAATTTTATGTCAGTAAATCTATACTAGAATCAATGCATCTCATGTGAATAAAAAAACTTTGATTTTGAATTTCATTTTCTTATTCTATAAGGTAGTAAGTTTTATCTGATTGAGAAGCCCACACAATTATTACGCAATAGGTAACTATGTTATGTTCTCTTGATATCATGGCACCATGAAAGATGATGAAGAATACTGATGTAGGTAGTGAAGGTTCAAATCCGAATGCAGACGTTCTGTCAGAAACTACACCGCGAGCTATAGACTTTGTTAAATCTTGGACACATGTGTTCAAGATTTTGGAACATGAGATTATAAACCGCCCAGAAGAATTCAACGATGAAGTGGATTATACTCACGAAGATAAACTCATATATATATCGTAGTCAGAGATACACAAGATAATTGTAGACTCATGTTGTATAATGACATGATAAGTTGGGCCCTAGAAAACGTTGATGTCTAAACCAAGAGAATTTTCAACTATCAAAAGGTTGTTGTTGGGTATTTTCGACCAAAACACCTCCAAGTAATGTATAATCTATATCTAAATCCTAAATATAATTACAATGTTTTCTTTATGTTGGATTTTGAGAAACAATAATGCATACAATACGAAAAGAGCTATTCCAATATAATCAAGTCCTAGTGGGGGCACCCAGAGAAGTTCAGGGCTGATGCTCATGGCATGTATTCCACAACGTTGTTGGATACTCACATGATTTATGTAGCCATGATTATATGTAGACTATTTGGGAAGAAGAGCCATACTCATTTCCCGGTGGGGTGGTTGTCGATCATGCACGAGGTGGCCGAGGGCTACACTTTTAATTGGGCCAAAATTCTGCCAGATAATCTTACGAAATAAATTACTGAATACAAGTTGGATAAATTAAAGGGGAAAACCGCCCCTTTCTATATGTATGCATATGTGATGGATTATATTTGCTTCATAACCCCTTTCCCACTAATCAATTGGAGTTGTACCATGACGCAGAGCCTATCGAGTCTTACCATTCCAATTTGTTGGAGGAAAAGGCCAAAGATTTCTTTTACGAAATATGGCACAAAGTAGTGGTGCCCGTTCATATAGACATATATGGTCAACCCCCTCGCATTTCAGACAGGATCATGGGAAATTTTGGAAAACTAGCATATTGGTTCATAAAAGAAAACTTCACTTATAACATGGTTTTCAGATGCTCAGTTCCTCCCCATGCTCTCCCGCAATGTTTACCAGACCGACTCGTATGTAGTGAGATATCTTACGAGACAGTAATGCGAGGCAAAATTTAAGTGAAAAAATTGAGGAAAAATTTGCACCTTGAAGACATTGATCTCTTTGGTCACATGATATATGCGGAGTTATGAATCGTAATAATAATAATATCTTTGGTCACTTAAATCAATGCATATTGTTTTGCATTATGTCATTATTGAAATAAATAGAAGTAATTTTTCTAAATCATTTATCAATGTGTCATCGTTAAAATCAATGCATTGCATTGGTTTATATTGTATCATTATTGAAATCATAGTAACTAATTGCTCTAAATAATTTATCTTCATTATTTCTCAACCTATTATTGCTATAACAATGCAAGTTCTCCTCTTTTAACTTTGTTGTTTTCTTTTTCTACATATGTTGTCTTTTAAAGATAGCCTCTCTTCTATTCATATATGCTCGATCATAACGATACAAGAAAAATAAAAATAATAATTGCAATTGAATTTTTATCTCAGTCGTGTAAAATGGAAAGATATGGAAAAAATGAAAATTATCCGCTTGAAAGGATTAACAGAACATGTAGAAGGAGATTCTACCGAGAAGTAAATAAGGGTAGGTCTGATTAATTTAAAAAATCTTGAATTTCAAGAAGTGTCATTGTGTGAAGTGTTCCAAATTCCGCATTCTTAGGTTCTGTCATGTGTGATTAATTTAAACAATATAGAATATAGAATTTCAAGAACTGTTATTGTGTGAAGTGTTCGAAATTCTTTGTTATGTAATGCTTAGGTTCGCTTAAAGTTTAAGTAACGAGTTTTGGTTATTTTATTTTTTTAGTTATACTTTTAAAAAGAGGTAATCGTGGATAATCAATATTACCTTCTATGATCTTTCTAAGATTCTATGCTTGGTATAGGATAGTTCTCCAACTCTATAGAGTGGCTATTAATGTTATGAGGTGTGTGGCTTTGAAGGTTGAGCCAAATGTCAGTTTCATTATCATCACAATAATGTGAGGTGAAAGCAAATTTCTAAATGATTCACAAAATTATCATGATATCATATGGAATTATCGTGAGATCATCTTGAACATTTATCAGTGTACCTCAGATATTGCGATTTATTATTCAAAATTTGACTCAAGAGTTTTTGGTATGTGAAAATTATGATTTATATGGAAAAGGCATGCGACGTAGTTTATTAGTATACCTGCACTTTTTTCCTTTCTCTCTAACTCATGATATATGACTATAATCATCATCTATATCTATTTATATAGATAGCACAACTTCTATGTCCGTGCATTGAGACTACGTAATCCTTTCGAAGATAATTCATTTCCTATCAGTATTATCCATAATAGATAAAATATACGAGGCAAACAATCACGGTGAGGCTACGCTCACTTCACAGTATTAAACGAAGACAGATTACATCCTTATATAGGAAAAGACTCTCGTGAGTCGGTTACATGCAAAGAAAAGACAACTAAACCACTGACTCTTAACTAAGAACTGACTCTTTTAACTGGCGCTTACAACCCGCGCTTATTACTGCTGTTAACAACTAGCTAACATCTCCATTATTTCCAAGTCTCCCCCTTAATGGAGAATGTATTGACTTCGACACCTAACATCTCCCTAAACAGTTCAAACTTAATCTTTCCAAGAGGCTTAGTGAAAATATCAGCAGTATTTTCACTAGTATTACAATACACAAGATTTATTTCATTTGACTGCAACTTTTCTTGAACAAAATGATACTGAGCTTCAACATTCTTTGTCCTTGCATGAAAGATCGGATTCTTCACAATATTGATCGAGCTTTGATTGTCACATCTGATCATCGTAGGTTCCTTTCGTTCTTCTCCAACATCTTGAAGAAGTCTTCCTAACCAAACAACTTCACAAGTTACTGCACACAAGGCTTTATATTCAGCTTCGGTAGAGGACAAAGATACAGTAGGCTTCTTTTTACTGCTCCATGAAACAACCCTGGATCCAATGTTGAATGCATATCCAGTGGTTGATCTTCGATCATCTATATTTCTAGCCCAATCAGAATCTGAATAACCTGTTAACTCAACATTAGATGCATCAGTATACTTAATACCATAATCAAGCGTACCTTTTAGATACCTGAGTACTGCCTTTGCTG
>JZKD02S0000004.1:578952-591040 GCA_000966675.3 Picea glauca
TTGAGGAAAGATTTGTATCTTGAAGGATTTGATCACACTTTTGTTTAATGAATCAATATTGAAATCAAAACACACTATTGTTTAATGTGATATCATTATCATTGAAATTAATGCACCTTATTGTTTTAGGTTATATTATTGTTAAAATGAATACAAGTATTTGATTATGCTAAAACATTTTTCATTGTCATATTGTTTTATATGTTATATCATTATCATTAAAATCAATGTCCGTATCGTATTATGTTATTTTATGCTCAATCATTTTTCATTGTATGATCACTTAAATCAATGCATATAGGTTTACATTATTTCATCATTGAAACCAATGCAACTAAATGCTCTAAATCATTTATCATTGTGTATTTATTGTAATGACCCCTTCGTTACGACTACAAGCGAAGAAGAAGGTGCAATTTTTTTATTTTATTTTTTTAAACCAGACGACATCAACGATTACAACTAAACAATACATATGACAGTGAGAGCCATGCCCAACGAACAGACTATAGAAAACTAAGACTCCACACACTTCCACAAGAGAAATTGGGTGAAACAAGCGTAAAACAACAAGGAGAAACGATTACCCACCCGACACAGCATGAGCTCGCCTACAAGCAAAGGGACAACATCCCCATCCCGACACAACGGCCTCAACGACCAGTTAACTAGGACCTTGATGGTGCACAACCAAGCCCATGAAGGCGTTACCACCAAAACACCAAACAACTACAACAAAGAACGCCCACAATGGGTAGAACAGACCCCGACAAAGTTATCCCTCGCCTCTATCCCTTAGGGCGTTCAATGATCCCCTCATCAGGAATCATGTTGTCCCCTGGTGATAGGAACGACTATAACCTTGGTGTTACAAAGCCTATCTACACCAAAGACTCTATATGAACCCAAATTTCTAGGAGCCGAGTTATTGACGAGAGGACTACACCCACACCCCAAGCACTAGATCGACAAGATGCAAGATGACGTCGTTCAAAGAAAGCACAAGCTAAGACACAACTTCACCAACAACCCATTCATTCATCATGTCTAAACTAGTCAATAATTACCATCTATTTAACATTAATTATAATTTAATTAACAAGTCCAGAATATAAATTAATCATTAATTTACAATCAAATTTAACATTAAATACAATCAAATTTAGCAAGTCTAAAATTACAATTTGTCAATAATTACAATCTAATTTGACAAATCAAATTTCAATCAATACTAAAACTATAAACTACAATTACAATCTAATTGGACAAGTCTAGTTTAATCAATGCTAAAACTAATGGACAAGCCTGGTCAAATTAAATTTAAAGGCTGTAAAAAAAAAACAAGTCACCTGACAATCTAACTAAAAAAATGACCAGAATATATAATGTGTTTTAATCAAGGTTATACATTGGCTGCCAAATTAAAATCGGATTTCATGTAGATTGACAAGTAACCTGATAGTCTAATAAAAAAAACGATGAGAATATAATGTGTTTTAATCAAGGTTATACATTGGCTGTCAAATTAAAATCGGATTTTGTGTTGATTGACAAGTCACGTGACAATCTAATAAAATATGACCAAAAATATAATGTGTTTTAATCAATTATACATTGGCTGTCAAAAACAAAACGAGTGTAGCTTGACAGGCCACCTAGCAATCTAAACAAAATATGACCAAAAATATAATTCGTTTTAATTAATTATACATTGGCTGTCAAAAACATAATGTGTGTAACTCGACAGGTCACGTGGAAATCTAAAAAAAATGTGACCAAAAATGTAATGTGTTTTAATCAATTATACATTGGCTATAATAAACAGAATGCATGTAGCTTGATAGGTCACCTAGAAATCTAAACAAAATATGACCAGAATATAATGTGTCATAATCAAGGTGAAATCAACTACCTGGGGTAGGGGACTAACATGAAAGAGCATCGATATTGCAAGGCATTAAAAAAGGATATCAGGGCTGAGAAGTTCACTTTCAATAATGTGTAAGGCACTCTACATAAAGTTATCGTATTTATGGTGTTGTATATGGGCGAAAGGCCTAGTAAAAGAGATGTAAAATACTACCACTTAACATGCTACGCTATTTAGCTGCTAGGTAACCAGATAATCACGATTCATGTACTGGCTATTCTTAGCCCAAAATTGTTATTCACACAAACATAATTTTCTAATCCATAATCTGGATCACATAATCGCTAATCTCATAGACTAAGATTGTCATCTGATTGTTATGCAGAGAACCCCTAAGAAGGTGGAGTCAATGTTGTCATCAACCATATAATTGTTGTCAAGTTTAAATAGAATAACACAACATAATGAGAATATATAAGGTCATTGTCGTGCACAACGTTCCACCTAGCCACAGTAAATATATATCCCAGTCATCACACGGTATGTAAATTCACCGTAATACATTCTCAGCAATATTAAATTATTTAATTTAAATTTGCAATAATGCAGATCATTTAAATTCACAGTAATATAATTCATAGTAATGTATATCTATGAGATCAAAGAGGCCATTTCAAAATGCATAGGTCCTTTCATAAAAATGCAAAGGAAAATTTCTTTAAAAATGCAGAGGACAATTCATTAAAAATTCATAGGACGCAATAAATCAACCAGGAACACTCAATAGGGGTAGATGACTGGAAAACACATCCTTCGCTCATCATCCACGCACATAAAAGAAGGGCGTTAGTATCTATAGGTCTATTAACACCTAAGTGTGGACTGATGAGCTAGGGACGAGAGAAAAGTAAAAGGTGCAAACTCATCACAAATCAATAAAATGAACCCGACAGTGACAGCTTCAAGGATCGAATGCCAAGGGAATCAAGTCAAGCAAAAAGCTTAAAGCTATGGGAAAATTAATCTCTCAATTAATATTCTAAGTCAAACATTTTATTTAACCAAATAAAAGTAAATAAATGAAAGTGCAAGGTAAATAATAATCTACCATGAGGATAAAACAAAAGAATACCATAGCCCAAGTCGCCCTCTTTGAATCGTTGTCCCGCACGCTCCATGCAACTCGTGCTTACCGAACGATGAGACTTCACTTTTACCTCCCAGCCAACGCTAGGGGTACTCTTCTTCCCCCTTAGCCCTCCAAGCCGCAAAGGGACCATGCACACCACCAGAAAATATCTAGCTCCGAGCACGCCTTGCAAGGCTGAGCTACCACCACTCCTAAATTTCTGCAGCATAATGTTACACATCCCAGAAGATATCCATCATCCTCCTCCTCCCTCTATATAAAATTTCTAAGTCATTTACTTTCTCAAATTCCCATTTAATTTATTGTTCAATAATTTAATTCATAAAAATCCTCCTCGTACATGTGTCACCCATCCCCTTCATTGCACCATAAATTGATTTCATTAGTTAATTAATTACTCTTATTTCTCTCACCCACCTAAAAGCATTCCTAGAATCGCTCATAGGTCTCCCCACATTCCCTTACACATTTTAATGACTTACCCTCTTATTAGTTTACTAGTTGAGTTTAATTTATAAAGTTCTTAAATGCTAGATACCTCACTAAGTTAGTCTTTCTTATTTTTCCTTATGTTTCCCCTTTCTTTTTATGTTTCCCACTTTTTCCTAGCTTCCTAATTCTTTTAAATTTCCCTCTTTCCCTTTTCATTTAAAACTCAAATTGGCAATTGTAGAAAATTACCTTTTTCCCCCTTTTCTCTTTAATTAATAAATTTTTAATTAGCATATGTAACAAAACAATTATTTCCCCTTTTTTTCCCTTTTTAAATTTTATCCCTCAAAAGATTTTTATAGATTAATTGAATTGATTACCCCCTTCTAGTCACATGATTACTAATGATTTTCATTATTATTTATTTTTTTATATTTTTTTTTTATATAAATATTTTTCTTTTACCACATGTATCACCTAGACCTAGATTTTAATTTTTGAGGTTGGGTAACATTTTATTAGGGAAATTGTTTTTAAACATTTCTTATCACATTATTCATTATTATGCCATGTAGTTTTATTTATTTATTAAAAAAAAAACGACGTGCCCTTCAAGACGCACTAGGCGCTCCAAGGGTGCCACTCGTGTCATTTTGTTTCCCTTGCGCGACATGTCGTTCAGGACACACTACATGCTCCAAGGGTGTCACTCGCCTCTTTCCATTTTTCTTATGCAAGGTGCCCTTCAGGATGCACTTCGTGCTCCAAGGGAGCCACTCTCCTCTTTACTGACTTGGTAGACATCAAAACCCCTAGATTCAATACTTCGCCAGGTGATATTGTGGTAGACTAAGGGCCTGTGAGGAATAAGGGCCCTACCTGATTACGCACACCTTAGAATCATCATGAGAGACTGTCGTAATCAACGCTCGTGGCATCGTGGGTCTTCTCGAACTAGGTAATCATTAACCTATAGCTCGAGCCATAGCGGGAGTGCTAGTAGGCTGTGGAAGGGTTGTTTTCCACACCTCACCCTCAACTCCTCTAGTTATCGTGCGTGACCCCTCTACTCTACATGTGATTTTGTTCGGAAAGAAATCGTGAGCCCGCATCATCAACGAATCATGTTATAAATAGTATCCATAATCACATCATCTAATCATATGCACAAATTTCATATATACAACAATCAAACCCCCAATAGTCCACTCTGTGACTCTATCTGGAGTCTAAGGGGTTTCATCGATGCCTTTGCATCCTCGAGTTCCAAATTCTTTCACACTTAGGAAAACTGAGTCAATAGAACCTGTCTGTGTCAATACAAAAAAATAACATGTCATCAATCATAATGCCTCATAATCATAATTAAATGCCCAATATTATAATAATCTGAATCACTTGCAAGAAAATGTCCTCAAAGAATAAGTTCGATCAGTGTGTGCAAGAGCGGGATGTTATATACACCCCTTCTTGGTCTAAAATTCATCCCGAAGTTTCATCGTATATAAGTGTCGAAATAATATGTATCATAGTGTCATAAGTCTATCTATTAAAAAAAAATGGAAACTGTTAGCGCATATCATATGCGTCCTCCCAGGTCGTTGAGTGAGGACTATAGTTGTGCCACTGGACCTTGACCTATTCTACCATTCAACATCGTAACTTTCGAATGCGATGATCCAGGATGCGGATCAGCTCGGTCATGAGTGCCCCCTCTTCTGATACATGCAAGGAACTCATGTCAATAACATGTATAGGATCACTAATATAATGTCTCAAAACATATACGTGAAAAACATCGTGCATACGTCTCAAAGAATCATGCAAGGCTAGTCGATAGGCCACGGGCCACTTCCTCTCCACAATATCGAAGGGTCACACAAACCTAGGGGAGAGTTTAGCTCCCTTTCCAAACTTGATCGAACTCTTATGCATTTTTACTCACAAGAAGACTCTATCACAAACTCCATAACTACAGTCGACGTGGTGCGCATTGACATAACTTTTATGTTTATCCTGCGCTTCTTTAATCCTTTGTGTTATTGTTTTCATTATCTGTTCCATTTCTTGGATTGATTCTAGTCGCACCAGGACCCTATCCCCAAGCCGATCCCAAATCAAAGGCATATGAAATGGTTTCCCATAAAGAAACTCGAAAGGTGTCATCTTAATGGTGCATTGGTAATTGTTGTTTTAAGAAAATTCCAATAGTGTCAAGAATCCTTCCCAACGCTTTTGTTGGTCCATCACGTACATGTGCAGCACATCCTCCAAGGTCTAGTTCATTCGTTCAGTTTTCTCATCAGTCTACAAGTGAGATGCGGTACTAAAGTTAAGTTGGGTTCCCAAGGCCTCTTGGAAACTATTCCAAAATCTTCCAGTAAACATCGATTCTCGATCAGTAATCCTCTTAGGCAAGCCATCCAGCCTAACAATATCATTGATGAAAACTCTAGATATTTCAGGTGCCTGATACATTGTATGCATAGGAATAAAATGATATCTCTTCATTAGAGTTTCGAATTGTGTATCCTTTCCATCAGTGGAAATCCAACGATTAAATCCATCAAAATAACCTCCCATTTTGATTCTGGAATAGCGTGTGGTTGTAGTAATCCTGTTGGATGTCTATGTTCAACCTTTAACTGGAGACATTCTAGACATATGGATACATAGTTGACTATGTCTACCTTCATTCCTTTCCAGAAGAATAAGGTTTTAAGGTCCGCCCTCATCTTCGTGAATAACGGGTGAGCCATGTATACTGCTCTATGAGCCTTGTTTAAGATCAAGTTCCTCAACTCGTCGTTCAGTGGTATGTAAATCCGATTTTTAAATCTCAATAATCCATCCTTGTCAAACATAAATCCTTCAAATCTTGGTACCATCATTTTGTTTTGTCCAATAAAATCCTCTATCTCTTTGTACTAGTCATCATCATGTTGTAAGGTTAGAATCTTTTAACGTAGATTCCTCTGAAGAGGCAACATCAAAAGGATGCAAGGTCTCCGACTCAATTCATCTGCTAAGAAGTTCCGACCAACTTCGTTGTCGCGCGTTTAGGTCACTTTTTGTAAAGATGTGTTGTAGTCCGCAGTGGTCCATATTTAGTTCAAATTTTCATCCAAACCTTCAAGGCATAAACAATCGTTAACAACTCCAAATCGTGTGTCGCATAGTTCTCCTCATGTCTTCTCAATTTCCTCAAGATGTAAGAGATCACTCGACTGTCTTGCATCAAGATTCCACCTAAGCCCTCCTTGGGAGCATCAATGCATACCAAGAAGTCCATGTCCATGTTAGGGACCTTTAGTATTAGTGTCATTGTCATCAACTCCTTGAGCATCCAAAATTCTTCCGTGCATTTCTCGGTCCAAACAAACTTCTTGTTCTTCTTCTGCAATTCCATGATCGGATTTTATATACTCAAAAATCTCTCGACGATCCCTTGATAGTATCCTGCTAAACCCATGAAGCTACGAACTTCCAGGACATTCATCGGCACAAGTAATTCCATAATAGCCTCGACCCTTGTTGGATCCATGACTATACCTTCGTCGGAGATGACGTGCCCCAAGTAGTGAATCCTCGATTGATAAAACAAGCATTTGGACAACTTCCTATACATTTTATGCTCTTGGAGACACTGTAGTACCAAGTTCTTTTCATGCTCCTCCATCATCCGAGAGTAAATGAAAATATCATTAATGAATACTTGGATGAACTTGTCCAAGTACTCGTGGAACACCCCGTTCATCAAACTCATAAATACCTCTTGGGTGTTTGTCAATACAAATGGTAAAATAGTAAACTTGTAATGCCCAAACCTCATCTTAATAGTAGTCTTAGGGATGTCATCCTCCTTGATCTGTAACTGGTGATACCCTGAATGAAAATCGATATTTGAGAACACCATTGACCCCTTCATCTGATTGAACATATCATCAATCCTCGACAGTGAATACTGATTATTGACCGTTGCCTTGTTCAATTGACAGTAGTCAATGCAAAGCCTCCATGACCCATCCTTCTTTCATATGAAAATAACAGGTGCACCCCATGGTGACAAACTTAGATGTATCATTCCCAATTCTAGCAATTCCTTCAGTTGCATTCTCAACTCCTGTAACTCTGGAGTTGACATTTGAAAATGCATTCTAGCTATAGGTCCAGTCCCCGGTTTTAGGTCTATGGTAAACTCCAATTCCCTCTCCAGTAGAATCGTGGGTAACTCCTCCAAAAAGACATTTGTAAACTCTCTCACCACTGGTGGGTGTTCTAGACCTTCTGATACTCACTTCTCATTTAACGCAAGGATTGTATAAATATTACATCCCTTATTCATTCTCTTACATAGTTGCAAGGAAGAGATGAACCTCAGGGAAACTCCCCGGTTTCATCCTACAATCACTTGTCTTTGTCCCTCATCATCAACCAAGCTCAATTGTTTTGTATTACAGTTGAGTATCGCCTCATGTGATTCCAACCAGTCCATACTGATCACAACGTCATAAGATCTTAATATCATGATGTAGAGGTTGGACTTGGTGACAAACTCTCCCAAGTTAAGGGTACAACTCGTAACCTTTCCTCCAACCTTTGGTTTGGCTCCCAAATCCATCTCTATGAAGATAAACTCATCCTTTTCGACTTCCTTTACCTCAATCCTTTTTAGCGTTGTATCAAAAATGAAACTCTCGGTAGCACCGAGATCTATCAAAATACAAAGGGTCTCGTCAATGATGGTACCTGATGTATCAAGCACAGTCGACTGGTGCTCTGCCTGGTGGTTATTTACCACTACATGAATCCGATGGGCCTTTCCCAAATCTCCCATGGTAGGATGATCCAAACGCTCTAGTCCTCTCCTCTGGGTAGTCACGTTGGTAGTGTTGCTCCCCACACGTCCAACACCCCTTCTTTGATCCAGTACTCTTGGTACCTGAAGTAGAAGATGATGGCCCGCCGACCTGAAATCCTGGTTTGTTCTATTTAACAAACCTAAATTGCTACTACTACGGTCGATGCTAATGTTGATGTTGTGGTTCCCGATAAGGTGTCCGCTACTGAGTTGTTGGTCGCTGAAGTGTAGTGAAAGTGGATCCTTGCTAGAAGCCATGATATCCAGGCATATGTCGGGCTGGTGTCGGGTGCTGCCACGCACTAGATGACAACTTCCCTGTCGGTCTCGTTGGAGTCCTGTTGTGACCCCCACTGATAAGCTCCTCCTCTGTTATGAGGGCCTTCTAGATGACATTATGCAAGGTTTGAGGCATCAAAATCATAACCTTTGTAAGTAAGCTTCCATTAAGGTCGAACACAAACTTGTTGACCTTAAGTTTATTAGTATTAAGATGCAGATCATATAGAAGAAACTTTATAAAACGAGTCTCATACTCAGGCACCCTACAACCGCCCTATCGTAAGGTGTCGAACTAGTCTAAGGCACCAAAGAACTCGAGAAATTTGGCCTTATCGAGTTTGCGGTGAATGCTACCAGTACCAACTAGAACACACAGTGGACCCTCATGGGGTGTCAGTTCCCTGGCCTCAACTCTGTCCAAACAGATGATCAAGGCCTCATACATCCACTAGAAATACCTCATCAGCCCAACCACATCACCCACCGCTATCTTCTCCTACCCGACAACCTGCTCATCTCCCTGGGGGTTAAACCCCTTAGGAGTGGATGCTACTGGAGGCATCGTGCCTCCTCCCCTAGCACCTCGTCGTCTACCTCCATGACGTCCTCTAACCATGGTTACCTATAAGAATACAAGTCAACTTAATAAGAAACCTTATAATAAAATGTCATAAAAACGAAATCCAAAGTGTTCCCAAGTCACAGATTGAACCATCTTTGATACCATGTGCAATGACTTCTTCGTTACTACTACAAGTGAAGAAAAATGTGCAATCCTTTTTCTTTTTTTTGTTTAAACCGAACGACAACAACGATTACAGCTAAATAAGATATCTGACGACAAGTGCCACCTTGTCCAAATAAGCCATAGATAATTAAGATTCCACGCACTGGCACAAGAGAAACTGGGAGAAACAAGTGTAAAACAACAAGGAGAAACAAATACCCTCCCGACAGAGCATGACCTCTCCTACAAGATAAGCGAAAACATCCCCATCCCGACACAATGCCCTCGACCAACAGTTAAATAGGACCTCGATGGTGCACAACCAAGTGCATGAAGGCATTACCAGCCAAACGCCAAACAACTACAAAAAACAACACCCACAATGGGTAGTATAGACCCCAGCCAAGTTATCCCTCAACCAAAGACTCTAGATGAACCCAACTTGCTAGGAGTCGAGTTACTGATGAGAGGACTACACCCACACTCCAAACAACAGATCAACAAGACGCAAGATGACGTTGTTTGAAGAAAGCACAAGCTAAGACATGACTTCACCAACAATCCATTCATTCATCGAGTCTAAACTAGTCAATAATTACCATAAATTTAACATTAATTCTAATCTAATTAGCAAGTCTAGATTATAAATTAGTCATTAATTTACAATCAAATTTAACATTAAATACAATCAAGTTTAGGAAGTCTAAATTACAATTTGTCAATAATTACAATCTAATTTGACAAATTAATTTTTAATCAATACTTAAACTATAAACTACAATTTCAATCTAATTTTACAAGCCTAGTTTAATCAATGTTAAAACCAATGGAAAAGTCTGCTCAAATTAAATTTAAAGGCTGTCTATTATTCAAATGAAGAGGTCGTCTACAAAAATGCTAATAAATTATCGTATAAAGTAAATATAAATTACCATTGTTGTAAATATATTGTCTAAATTACACATGAGTTGTCAATTAAAAAAAATGGAATGTGTGTAGCTTGACAAGTCATCTGACAATCTAAATAAAAAAAATGACCAGAATATATAATGTGTTTTAATCAAGGTTATACATTGGCTACCAAATTAAAATCGGATTTCGCGTAGATTGACAAGTCACTTGGAGATCTTATAAAAAAAATTACCAGAATATAATGCGTTTTAATCAAGGTTATACATTGGCTCTCAAATTAAAATCAGATTTCGTGTAGCTTGACATGTCACATGGCAATCTAATAAAATATAACAATAAATATAATGTGTTTTAATCAATTATACATTGGCTATCAAAAACAAAATGCGTGTAGCTTGACAGGTCACCTGCCAATCTAAACAAAATTTGACCAGAAATATAATTTGTTTTAATCATTTATACATTTGTTGTCAAAAACGGAATGCGTGTAACTTGACAAGTCACCTGGCAGTCAAAACAAAATTTGACCAAAAATATAATGCATTTCAATCAATTATACAATGCCTGTCAAAAACAAAATGCGTGTAGCTTGACAGGTCACCTGGGAATCTAAACAAAATATGACCAGAATATAATGCATTTTAATCAAGGAGAAATAAACTATCGGGGGTAGGGGAATGACATGAAAGGGCATTGTTATCCCCGATATCTAGGGATAACTAGGAGATCATGTCTCGAGGCCCACATGGTCCTAGACATGGAGTACCGAGAGCAGGAGTGACTTGAGCATGGCCCTGGAGGGCCTATGTTTCTTCTTCTCAGCCAGACCTGTCCTGTCAGCAGTACCATGCCTCCATCACTACCGGCCTGGCCTTGCATCGGAGAGGGATCTTGCTCCATGAGTTAATTGGTATGAGGTATCATGGTATGTGTCGTATTTGATCATTATAACCTTCTTATTTATGCATTTGATTATTTTCATTTCGGATGACTGCTTGGATCTTACACTAATCCACTTGACCATTGTTGGGGTGATTGATGGGGAAACTTACCAAGCTGGTATTCATGGGTTTTGGTTAGCCACCAAGGAGGGTTTGCAGAGCCATCGTCCGCTCCCACCATCTTATCACCTTTTCATCTTATACCCCGCTCATCCATCCCATTCCCCTAGTCTAGCCATTGGGATGACCATTCAGGGTACATCTTGTCTTGTGGGAAGAAGGGGCTAAAGGCCGAGGGGGTAGAAGTAGCTGGTAAAAGATAAAATCCATAGGAAAAGAAAACCTAGAGATGCTTCGCCCAGGGGATCCCCGAGAAGGAAATAAAAAACCTCTCGATAAGAAACTAAGGGACCCTAAGAAAAATGATAAATAAAATAAATGAAAGACCTAACCAAGAGGATGGGAGGTCTCATTACGAGCTGACCCATTATGTTCATAGGTATTTAGTGGTATGACATTGCCACTATCTGGTCACCAAACCAAGGCAGTGATATTTGTTTGCATGTCCAAAGGAAAGGGGGTCTTATCACGAGCTAGCCTTCTCATTTCTGCGAAGATACTAGTGGGTAACGTTGTCAGCTCTGGCCACCAAGCCAAGGCAGTGTCCTATTTGTTAGAGCTTGTAGTAAAAAAGTAATAAAAGAAAGATAAGGCAATAAAAGGGCTTGGAAAAAATGCATCCATGACGGGTACAGCTTGCCTGCTACAAAGGCACCCACAAACAACATCAGCCCTTGCTCTGACTATGACTGGACATCCCTAAAACCATATCACCGCATTACACATGGTTTGAATGATCCTTTGAGGAAACTTTCCATTTCCTGTGGGTATTAGCCCAATAGGTGGTCCTGTT
>JZKD02S0000004.1:640983-653153 GCA_000966675.3 Picea glauca
TCAATTCAGCCCTAGTGCTCATTCCTTTCATGTCCATTGAACAAGACTTAACCAATTCAGTGACCTTCCTCTTGGTCCCTGTGGCTAACTGCACTAACCAAGACTTCTCATGTTTTCTCTTCGTTATATACAGAGTTTCCACCACTTTAGGATCTACATAACTATGGATATCCCTTGAATCAATCAAAATAACAAGTGGTCGGTTGTTGATTAACTGGAGTTTTGGCCTCTGTTGTATTCTGAACACACACTGTGCAATCCAATTCAAAATTGTCAGGCCATTAAAATTCATGAATAATCCACAATGTTTATAACTATTACGAACAAGAATGAAAGACATTTCAACTTCACATTTCTGAGCTTGTCTCGCTCTGTGTTTTTCGGGTTTCTTGAAATTCTCCTATTTCCCTATCTGAAAATTTTTCCTCCCACATGAAATTCTTCAAGGTCTCCCTTCCTTCTATCAGGTTTTTGAAACTGGCAATGTTCTGGTGGTTTGAATCCCCGATTCTCGATTTGCGATGAGCTTTCTTCACGTGCGATCCCTCCTGAGCTTATCTCTTGTCACATATGACCATGCCTTCGTGACTGTGGCCTTACCTTCCTATCGGGATTTCAGTCCTCAAAACCGATGCACCCCTTTGTGTGCTATCCCTCCTGGCTAGGCCTTGGTCCACATGACCGATTCTATATGACTTGTTCAACCATGTGGTTTGCATGAGTTTTCCATAGTCTTGGTCACCTCACACATATAATAGAAACTTAATAAATCGGACAATGACGTACTAAAGGTCATTCAAAGAAAGTTTAACTTTAAGCCTTATTTAGAAGGATAATTAATTAATGTTGATCTTTAATTAAATTTGAAAACTTAAATTACTTAATTCTGAATTAAAAAGGTTTAAAGGTTAAGTTAATCATGTCGCAATATCGGGATTGACGGTTTTATAAAATCAGATAATCTTGTCATCGTGTTTCCCGATTTCCTGATACATTTAATCCTTAAGTAAGGTTTGGAATTAATCTAATCACCGCTAAGAATGGTTAGGAATTAAATAATTACATCGCGATATCGGAATTCGCGGTTTTATGAGAAGCATGTTTCATGTCATCAGATTTCCCGAAATCCCGATTTTCCGATGCACTTTTTTGCCTTAACCCTTCGCGGTTAAGCCCAGGTCCATGTGACCTCTACTCATAGCTCTCGTCAGGGTTTCGGGGTTCGTGATGTCGAGATGCTCACGTACTCGAAACTCTCGATCCTCCGACTTCTGACGCATTCTTTTACATGTTAGCCCCTGCCATGGGCTCTACACCATGTGACCGCTAACTCGTGACCCCGGCCTTTTCCCTTATCGGGGTTCGGGGTTTCGCGAATCAAAATGTGCCAAAACTCTTGACAGCAGAATCCTTGATTTTCTGATTTTCGATGGACTCCGTTCATGCTAGCCCTCCAGCTATGGCCCATACTCCTTTGACAATCGGGAAATCGCATTTCGTGATATCGAAACATCACTTCACTTGTTTCTGGAAATCAAAAATTTCCAAACTCCAATGTGGGGTGACATCTATCCTCCACCCTAACCCTGATTGTCCCCACTCCGTCCTTGCACCAGTCAGGAAATCACGTATCGGGATATCGCGATTCCCGTTGTTATGTGCACGGGACTTCCAATTTCTAGATCTCCGACTCTGCGGAATCTCCTGACACGTGTCCTTGCGGATGGACGGTTTTGAACGCCCATCGGGATATCGCGGATTGCGATTCCTTGAGGCAACGATTGTGCACTCCTGCAACCTCCGATGGGTAAAATACCGATGCCTCTCCAAGACTTCCCCTCTACCCATGAGGACTTAAACTCTGTGCAACTTCTGTCAACTCGGACAGTTGATGGGTAATCCCACAGTGATCTTACGACTCACGATCCTCCCGAGTTTAAACTCCTATACACTCCAGGTCATACCAGGGTCCGAAATTGGTCTTCCAAACACAATTTATCCTCTCACCCTCGGTCCAAAGACCACTCAACTAGCCCATCTAGGCTCTGTGTCGAAACCTTGGCTCTGATACCAATTTGTAGTGTACCTTTTTCACTACTGAGGTTTCTAAACCTCTCAGTTACTTTTCTATACATGAATGTTACATAATTTGTACAGGAATTATAACCACATGCATTTAACACATTTAAACACACTTAATTCTCTGAGTAAAACATATAAGTTACTGCTACAATTAAACAAGCCATACCATTCAATAGTAACTCATTTACACAGTGGAAAACATGATACATAAACAACATAGTCATGCCAAATGTGATAAAAACATAATTCAGATACTTATCTTTGAACAGCTGTAGAATTCACTAACCAAGTGCAGGCCTTCCACGAACCTCCCAGCCTTAGACCACACTGTTCATCAGCTCAACAGTGGGTCACCCCTGAGCTGGGACCGAGCTCCACCCCAAGGCAAGGATCTTAGGCTAGGCTGAGGTTACAGGGAAGACATCACACATAAACACAAGGAAGAATGCTCTCCCAGGAATCTCCCACGCTCACTGCCCACAGACCCTCATTCCCCACATGCATGTTCCACTCGAGGAGAGTGCACCTTCTCTGTCACCCAGACAGTCCTTCGACTTCCAGTCTCCCTTACCTTGGGTTACAGGAACAGACTGGACCGGAAGTCTCCGGGTTCTGTAGCAGCTACAGGGTTCCTTCCAGGAGCTCTCTCCTTCCTCTGTGCACCCTCTCACCTGGAGGAGTCGCTCACAGGCCAACAAGCCTCACGCAGTCCAGTACTGCGTGGGCACAACAACCCACGGGGAAAACAGACACAGGCTTCCCCAAACCAGTTCAACAATCACAGGTTGATCTCAAGGTGATGGATCTGGAAATGTGTGACAACAATCCATGCAGGAAATTACACAGACTCCCTGGTTCGAACGGGTAAAGAGTCAACTGGATTTTCAGACGGACAACATTTTCTCGGCTCCTAGAATAGAGGGCGTACCCATATTTTTGCAGCACCCACACAGGATTTATGGCTTCAGAGATGAACCAGGGTATCTCGTAATGGTCGTACCGATTCTCCCCTCAGAGATTCGGGTCAGAATGAATGGGAAGATCCCCCCCCACGGTTGATATTGGCGATTATATTTTCATGCACCAGGGTTGACACTTGTCACCCTGGGAACCTCATGTGTACCACAGCGTGCATCCCATTTGCACGTTCCCTCCCTTTCCAGGAACTTAGGATAACCGAAATGCACATGTCTCTTTTTAAAATAATATTAAAATATTATTCCAGGCCTAAGCCCCCTAGGCTCAACACTCAGCCCCTTTCCCACCTTCCAGCCCCTAGTTCCTTGCCCACTCTATGGACGCTCAGTCCCCCATCACTCATTCATCGTGGTCGGTCTGCACTTGGCGGTGTTTATATTTTATTGATGTGCTGCATACATACATATACAAAATCCAGGCCCTTGGCCTTCAACCCTTAGGCTCTCTGGCCTAATCAAACACATAGGCCTACTGGCTTATATAAAACTTGGCTCACCAGCCTATAACACATATTTACAATCTCTTTCAGATCATAGTTTACATTGGGCTAGTCCTTGGGGACACTACACTCCATACATATGTCTTGTAATAAGGATTGGTTTGAAAATTGTCATGAGACTAATAATGGTGTTCACAGATATATATTGAGGATGATATATCACATCAAATAAAAAGGATATGGTGTTGTGTATGTAACCTTTCCAAATGGTTCACTCGGATGGGGTGACACTTGGCAAGAGGAGGGGGATAGGTGGAAGGCGCAATTGGTGGGGGGAGTTAATACCCCAAGCCGCAACCCTTGATGCAATTAACTCCCCATGGTGTTCACCATAAAGGATATTAAGTCAGTGCTCCTGTAGGAGCTCTTGGAGGAGCGATCTAGCCAGGTCACTGGTACTAGGAGCCTAAACCAGTCACGTTAGCCTTCAATGGAGATGGGAGGGGAATCAATGGCTCCCAACAGTGATACAAAATACCAAGGCCTGCATTATTACCTATTGTTTGAAACCTACCACCTCTGCTTTGTGCTTCTCGGCCCTTCTGTCCTCCTTTCTAGCCTCCTGTGTCACCTTCGTAACTCCCCCGACCATCATCGCCCTCACTCTATGGTTCTCACCATGCGTCGGGATAGAGGCAAGCGTAAACGTTCCACCAGAAACAAGAATGCCTACACCTGTGACAATCGGCTCACAACCTCTCAGCGAGCCCTGATTGCCCATTTTAGCCATCCCCGCAGACCCTCCAAGATCTCTCAGTCAACCCTGCGCATTGCAAAAGAGGAAAAATCGCCTACCTCACCCCAGAATAAATCTTAGTCTCCCCTTAACATTCCCAAAATGGAGACCCCATCCCTCACTGAGCATTCTCCTTCACCACCCCAACACTCACCGACTATCCTCAACACAATCAAAGAGGAGGCACTTCCCTCACCTCCGCATCCAGGCACAAAGATCGATGTTGCTGAGCCACTTTCAGCTCCCCAACCAGGCCCAAGCTTAGTGAAAACAGCACCCCCCCCCCCCAAAGCACGCCCCCCAAGCCCTTATACCTCCCATGACTTTCAACCTCGCTCATGGGAAGGAGTTTTCATTGTGGAGGAGTAAATCCCCCCAAGTTGGAAACTAACAGGATATGGGGAGACCCCAATTACAATAGAAGACACAGACAAGGACGTTGTTCAAGAAGGCTCACACCACACCTATCATCTAGCAGTGGAACATTTGGAGCTTCTCTTTGACATTTGACAGAGGCAGGATGAGCAGGTGCATGGCCAAAGAACCATCCATCAACCACTGGATATGTTGTACGAAGCACCCTCAGACACCCTGCCTCATGCACAATGCCCCACCTGCAAGCAAAATTTTGTCCCGGTCTACACTATCCATGGACATCTAGGTTCCCCAAAAGTTTGATGCGGCCCACCCGTGTCTTTGGTTCTTGTCAATTATCATTTTCAGAATGAATAGTGATTTTCTTTTTACTCTTCTTCATAGTTTTGTAAACATCATAGTAATGGCGGCTCTGAATGAAGTCTTTTCTAGGCTAGCTAGTGGGAACAAAGTTCCTGATGATATTCTCAGTTTTCTCATCTTTTTGATCCAATTTTTGTTAACTGAAACTCTGCCATTATAGAAATATCACTGATTGGAGCCACCTATTCTGGTTTCCCTTAGGTGGCGGAATAGGTGGCTGCCAAACTATATACAGGTGTACACTGATGATGACATAATGAAACGATCTTTTTTTTATTTACAAAAAAAAAAAAAAAACTTTCCAAATTGTTGTGTTAAACAAATTCAAAATGTCATGTATGTGCCTAGTATAAATAAGAACTTAATCTCAATTTCTTTTAGGATCTGATCCTAACCCCTCCCCATGTGTCATTAGTTAGTAGGATATGTTTTCTATTTAATAAAGGCTAAAGTTATTTAATAAGGCCTAATAAATAAAGAAGAATAAGTCAATGTAAGAGGACCTAATAGAAGCTTCTTCTTCTAGAAAGATCTTCTTTTAGAAGTTTCCTTAGAGGGTAGAATTAGTATAAATAAGAGTAGGAGGCATTGGATATCTTTTTTTGAATATTATTGTAATAGAGCTCTACTTTTATAGAAGTTTCCCCCTTGAAGAGGAAAGTGAACATTGCTATCATAATAAAGTTTCTCTTCTTGGTGATTATTCTGGTTTTATTTTGGTGTTCTTCTCATATTTTTTTGGATATATCATTATTATTCTGTCATTGCCTGCTAGATATTTTATGTTCTACATAATATATTGTATCAACAATATTTCAAGTGGTATCATAGCTCTTTCTAAGGCAATACTTGTGGGATATATTATTTCAAGGTAGATATGTATTCTGAATTATTTAAGCTACAGAGATATGTCGTTACGTGCATAAACCCGCGGTCAGGGAGTCATACACATAGAAAATACAAGTGTTTCTTAAGCACACATCTGTTGGCTACCCTTGTAACCCATGTTGGTACCCCTTCGAGTGGTAGTGCATCAAACAAAAAATGTATACGGATCATCCTAAGCATCTTGAATCCATCCATATATAAAACGATTGGTCGCCTAACTGTTATAGTGTCACCGAGAACAAAAATCAGGAAGTGACTCTCTAGTACCTGGGTAGTCGAGTAGTACAGATAAAGATACAGTCTAGCCTCCTTAGTTGGTGTCCTCAGATATTGGGTTGAGTACTACTGTTAGACCCCACAAATATATAGGAGATTTATAGGGCAAGGAAAACCCTTGAATGTATATATATTCCCTGCAGACCCTAACCCTTGGGAATAGAACAAAGAAAGAAAATACAAGATCTATTGCAGTGCAACCTTTCCATGCATTGGGGTTGTGAAATTACATATTTTGTCTTGTTAATAATTTGAGAATTCTTCTTTTGCACTATTATTTAGTTCAGAGTATAACTTCGCAGAGTAAAAAATAAAATTTGGGCTTTTCAACACCCTTATTTGTGACCTATACCATTGCATTCCTCTCTTCATTCCGATTGAAGTGGTACCCTTCAATTTTAAGCCTTTTTTTCCCATGTATTGAACCCCCTCTAGGACACCTTTCTTGAGACATATCCCATTGGATTCGTCTCTTTTACCTAATCACCCAGGTACCTGTCATTTTTAAGCCCATTTTTTCCATCCCGACACCTCCATTTCTTCCTAATCCTTCACCAAGGTTACCACTCACTCTTAGTCCCAAGAAACCCTAGAGGATAAAATGTCCCACTTGGAACAACAAATCGATGAAAACATGGATTCCCTCCAAAATGAATTCACCAAAGCCCTTGAGAAAAAAGTCAACAAATTGGTGCAACTCTTCAAGGGTAAGAATGTTGAGCCAAACCCATAGGAACCTCATTCGTCTCATTATGAACATAAGTTGCGCAAAGTTGACATGCATAAATTTGATGCTTCCAACCCATAGAGGTGGGTTTCACAAATGGAACAATACTTATCCCTTCATGATATTCAAGATGATGAGACCAAACTCTGTGTAGGGTTTTTGTACATGGATCAAGAATGCTCACAGTGGTGGTAGTAGCATAAAAAATGTTATCGAGGACCTCCTAATTGGAACACGTTCTCCAAAGAAGTTTGTGTTGACCCACTAAGCTACACCAAACTGGATCTATCATAGACTTCATCACGACATTTGAATAGTTGGCTTTCCATATCAAGGGATTATCTAATGAGTTTTTCCTTGAAGTTTTTATCAGTGGTCTAAAAGAAGCTATCGAGGCTCATGTGAACATGCATCATCCTACTAACTCGTTATAGACATGTCAATTAGTCACGAAAGCATAGACCATCCTCAAAGTTCCATCTGTTGGAACACATATAATCCTGAACTTTTGAGCTTTACATCCTCCACTTCATGAAATTATAATCTTTCCCAAAATGGTAACTTAGAGAAGAACCTTTGAATTTTAAATCAAATTCAGTTCTGGTTAATCAGTAATAAAGCGCGCGTGATATTTTTCGTTGATGAAGTTTTTTCGTTTGATCGAATGATTCTAATTTCTATGGAGTTTTGGAGTCTCCTCATGATTAATAACATGAATCACTAAAGGTCGATACGGAGCTTCACGCTTCGGCTAGTTCGATAAGCCTTAATGATAAAAGTCTCGAAACCTGAAAGTGTTTGTTCATCTCTTTTCCTAAACCTTTGAAGGACAAGAGTCATGGTACACGTGTATATTTTGAGTCTTCTTCAAGTTGACACGTGTCATCCTTTTCTGACGTTTTCGTTTGAAGATTTATTCAATTCTAAGTAACACGTGGCATTGCCCTTTTCTCGACACATCACTATGAGACATGACCCTTCAAAAATATAGAAAATAACTAATTCATAAATCACCGAAGCACCAAAATGTCAAAGAATTAAACTTTAATTAATTAAGTTGATCATGGTAAAGATATGATTAATGACATCGCACTTCAGGGTTCAGACGTTTACCCTTCATCGAATCCTAAAATATTCGAAGTCTGAATCTCTGAAACACTTAGAGTTAAATATGATTAATTATGAGTTAAACTGATTACCAGATAATTAATCACTTCGCAATTTCAGGTTTCAGAGGTTTTCTCTCGAGATACTTGGAAATTTCCCGAAGTCTGAACTATCGAGTTACTCAAAATTAACGCACTTTATAAACAAGATTAATTAAAGTGTTAAAAATGAATTTCCAGAGATTAACCTTCACAGATTCGGGATTCAGATAATTCTCACTCTATCTCATCTAAATTTCCTGAACATGAACCGTCGAATATTAATGGAATTTATGACAAATCAACAGTAATGATTTTTAATGTAGATTGTGGATCTCGAGTTATAATGTTTTATTAAAGTTAATAAATTTTATGTCAGTAAATCTATACTAGAATCAATGCATCTCATGTGAATAAAAAAACTTTGATTTTGAATTTCATTTTCTTATTCTATAAGGTAGTAAGTTTTATCTGATTGAGAAGCCCACACAATTATTACGCAATAGGTAACTATGTTATGTTCTCTTGATATCATGGCACCATGAAAGATGATGAAGAATACTGATGTAGGTAGTGAAGGTTCAAATCCGAATGCAGACGTTCTGTCAGAAACTACACCGCGAGCTATAGACTTTGTTAAATCTTGGACACATGTGTTCAAGATTTTGGAACATGAGATTATAAACCGCCCAGAAGAATTCAACGATGAAGTGGATTATACTCACGAAGATAAACTCATATATATATCGTAGTCAGAGATACACAAGATAATTGTAGACTCATGTTGTATAATGACATGATAAGTTGGGCCCTAGAAAACGTTGATGTCTAAACCAAGAGAATTTTCAACTATCAAAAGGTTGTTGTTGGGTATTTTCGACCAAAACACCTCCAAGTAATGTATAATCTATATCTAAATCCTAAATATAATTACAATGTTTTCTTTATGTTGGATTTTGAGAAACAATAATGCATACAATACGAAAAGAGCTATTCCAATATAATCAAGTCCTAGTGGGGGCACCCAGAGAAGTTCAGGGCTGATGCTCATGGCATGTATTCCACAACGTTGTTGGATACTCACATGATTTATGTAGCCATGATTATATGTAGACTATTTGGGAAGAAGAGCCATACTCATTTCCCGGTGGGGTGGTTGTCGATCATGCACGAGGTGGCCGAGGGCTACACTTTTAATTGGGCCAAAATTCTGCCAGATAATCTTACGAAATAAATTACTGAATACAAGTTGGATAAATTAAAGGGGAAAACCGCCCCTTTCTATATGTATGCATATGTGATGGATTATATTTGCTTCATAACCCCTTTCCCACTAATCAATTGGAGTTGTACCATGACGCAGAGCCTATCGAGTCTTACCATTCCAATTTGTTGGAGGAAAAGGCCAAAGATTTCTTTTACGAAATATGGCACAAAGTAGTGGTGCCCGTTCATATAGACATATATGGTCAACCCCCTCGCATTTCAGACAGGATCATGGGAAATTTTGGAAAACTAGCATATTGGTTCATAAAAGAAAACTTCACTTATAACATGGTTTTCAGATGCTCAGTTCCTCCCCATGCTCTCCCGCAATGTTTACCAGACCGACTCGTATGTAGTGAGATATCTTACGAGACAGTAATGCGAGGCAAAATTTAAGTGAAAAAATTGAGGAAAAATTTGCACCTTGAAGACATTGATCTCTTTGGTCACATGATATATGCGGAGTTATGAATCGTAATAATAATAATATCTTTGGTCACTTAAATCAATGCATATTGTTTTGCATTATGTCATTATTGAAATAAATAGAAGTAATTTTTCTAAATCATTTATCAATGTGTCATCGTTAAAATCAATGCATTGCATTGGTTTATATTGTATCATTATTGAAATCATAGTAACTAATTGCTCTAAATAATTTATCTTCATTATTTCTCAACCTATTATTGCTATAACAATGCAAGTTCTCCTCTTTTAACTTTGTTGTTTTCTTTTTCTACATATGTTGTCTTTTAAAGATAGTCTCTCTTTTATTCATATATGCTCGATCACAACGATACAAGAAAAATAAAAATAATAATTGCAATTGAATTTTTATCTCAGTCGTGTAAAATGGAAAGATATGGAAAAAATGAAACTTATCCGCTTGAAAGGATTAACAGAACATGTAGAAGGAGATTCTACCGAGAACTAAATGAGGGTAGGTCTGATTAATTTAAACAAGCTTGAATTTCAAGAAGTGTCATTGTGTGAAGTGTTCCAAATTCCGTTCTGTCATGTGTGATTAATTTAAACAATATAGAATATAGAATTTCAAGAAGTGTTATTGTGTGAAGTGTTCGAAATTCTTTGTTATGTAACGCTTAGGTTCTCTTAAAGTTTAAGTAACGAGTTTTGGTTATTTTATTTTTTTTGTTATACTTTTAAAAAGAGGTAATCGTGGATAATCAATATTACCTTCTATGATCTTTCTAAGATTCTATGCTGGGTATAGGATAGTTCTCCAACTGCCTATTCTTGGTATAGGATAGTTCTCCAACTGCCTATGAGGTGTGTGGCTTTGAAGGTTGAGCCAAATGTCAGTTTCATTATCATCACAATAATGTGAGGTGAAAGCAAATTTCAAAATGATTCACAAAATTATCATGATATCATCTGGAATTATCGTAAGATCATCTTGAACATTTATGAGTGTACCTCAGATATTGCGATTTATTATTCAAAATTTGACTCAAGAGTTTTTGGTATGTGGAAATTATGATTTATATGGAAAAGGCATGCGACGTAGTTTATTACTATACCTGCACTTTTTTCCTTTCTCTCTAACTCATGATATATGACTATAATCATAATCTATATCTATCTATATAGATAGCACAACTTCTATGTCAGTGCATTGAGACTACGTAATCCTTTCGAAGATAATTCATTTCCTATCAGTATTATCCATAATTGGATACATTGAGGGAAAATGTATGAATAATTTATTAGATTTCAATTATTTTATGGTATCACACAAATAACATTTTTTGTAAATGGATTTCATTTTGTAGTTACATAGGTGTAATACATCTAGAATTTTCTTGCTCAAGAAATTTGATGAAAAATTGGTGCAGTCCGAGTTACCAGATGTGCGACTGAGTTCAGTGAAGCTTCTTGGGCATATTTTTGCTGTTGGAGGTCATGGTATTGCAAAAGAGTTTCATCCACTTTGTGGAGGTTCGATTAGAAGTTGTGGAATATGCCAAATAATTTATTTTTTCAATCCATTTATGCCCTAGTCATCTGCCATAAGTGATGAGGAGAAAACCTACAAGTTGATCTTTAATCTTGTTTGATGTTGTTGTTGGCATATATTAATTTCTACCTACCAACCACCAAATTTCTAGAGAGTTCCACCGACAGCCCGCCGAATATTTCTGCTACGAGAACTCTCCAGATTGTCTAGAGTCTTCTAAAGCCTCTATAAGTACGAGGCAAATGTAATCGCGTTGATAAGCAAGCAATCGAATTTCTTCTGTGAGTTATTTGTCTGTGTTATTTGCTTATCACCCCTTCATCTTGGTATCAGAGCACAGGACTGGGTTCACTCCCTCACGGGAGGGCCCAGGATCCTGAGAGGAGTCGCTCAGCAGTGCAGATATGAGTGGGGGAGCATTTATGTGGGCATAGAAGCCGCCAAGAGAGTCGTTGTTGTTGTTTTCTCCGCGGAAGATTTAACCCATCAGCAGTGCATGGGGCCAATGCAATCAGCCACATAGTTCTTGGAGGAGGGCCGAGAGTGTATATCTGCAAGCAACCAACAAAAGGGCAACTCGAAATTCGTTGTTGGAACAACGGATTTGTTAAGGCCCGACGAATAGAGATCTGATTCGAGAAGACGTCCCTATGCATGAAAGCGTTGAAGTGAGAGAGATGAGGCCGAGCCACGCGTTTTTTTCTATGCAATTTCTGAGGATCCGCGGAATCTATTGTGATTAAGGTTGGCATTTCTGAGCCTTCCTGGAGCACACAGAATTCGTGAGGGCTATCAAAAGGAATGCCCCGATAAGTGAGGCCTGTCACAAGGAGAGACCGACTCAAGGGTTCGACTTC
>JZKD02S0000004.1:694140-708672 GCA_000966675.3 Picea glauca
CAAGTTGATTATTAAATATAATATATATTATTTGATAAGAAATAGTATAAAGTTATTGTTTTTTAATAAATAATATATATTATATTTAATAATCAACATTTGAATATATAAAAATTAGTGTAAATTTATTTTAACTCTCTATTTATTATGGGATAGATTTCATTTTAACAAGTTTAAAGTGAAAAATTTGAGGAAAGATTTGTATCTTCAAGGATTTGATCACACTTTTGTTTAATGAATCAATACTGAAATCAAAACACACTATTGTTTAATGTGATATCATTATCATTGAAATTAATGCACCTTATTGTTTTAGGTTATATTATTGTTAAAATGAATACAAGTATTTGATTATGCTAAAACATTTTTCATTGTCATATTGTTTTGTATGTTATATCATTATCATTAAAATCAATGTCCGTCGTATTATGTTATTTTATGCTCAATCATTTTTCATTGTATGATCACTTAAATCAATGCATATAGGTTTGCATTATTTCATCATTGAAACCAATGCAACTAAATTCTCTAAATCATTTATCATTGTGTATTTATTGTAATGACCCCTTCGTTATGACTACAAGCGAAGAAGAAGGTGCAATTTTTTTTTATTTTTTTTTTAAACCAGTGAGAGCCATGCCCAATGAACAGGCTATAGAAAACTAAGACTCCACGCACTTCCACAAGAGAAATTGGGTGAAACAAGCGTAAAACAACAAGGATAAACGATTACCCGCCCGACACAGCATGAGCTCGCCTACAAGCAAAGGGACAACATCCCCATCCCGACACAACAGCCTCGACGACCAGTTAACTAGGACCTTGATGGTGCACAACCAAGCGCATGAAGGCGTTACCACCAAAACACCAAACAACTACAACAAAGAACGCCCACAATGGGTAGAACAGACCCCGACGAAGTTATCCCTCGCCTCTATCCCTTAGGGTGTTCAATGATCCCCTCATCAGGAATCACGTTGTCCCGTGGTGATAGGAATGACTATAACCTTGGTGTTACAAAGCCTATCTACACCAAAGACTCTAGATGAACCCAAATTTCTAGGAGCCAAGTTACTGACGAGAGGAATACACCCACACCCCAAGCACTAGATCGACAAGATGCAAGATGACGTCATTCAAAGAAAGCGCAAGATAAGAAACAGCTTCACCAACAACCCATTCATTCATAATGTCTAAACTAGTCAATAATTACCATCTATTTAACATTAATTATAATTCAATTAACAAGTCCAGAATATAAATTAATCATTAATTTACAATCAAAGTTAACATTAAATACAATCAAATTTAGCTAGTCTAAAATTACAATTTGTCAATAATTACAATCTAATTTGACAAATCAAATTTCAATCAATACTAAAACTATATACTACAATTACAATCTAATTTGACAAGTCTAGTTTAATCAATGCTAAAACTAATGGACAAGCGTGGCCAACATATATAATGTGTTTTAATCAAGGTTATACATTGGCTACCAAATTAAAATCAGATTTCATGTAGATTGACAAGTCACCTGACAGTCTAATAAAAAAAACGACGAGAATATAATGCATTTTAATCAAGGTTATACATTGGTTGTCAAATTAAAATCGGATTTTGTGTTGATTGACAAGTCACCTGACAATCTAATAAAATATGACCAAAAATATAATGTGTTTTAATCAATTATACATTGGATGTCAAAAACAAAATGAGTGTAGCTTGACACGCCACCTAGCAATCTAAACAAAATATGACCAAAAATATAATTCGTTTTAATTAATTATACATTGGCTGTCAAAAACATAATGTGTGTAACTCGACAAGTCACGTGGAAATCTAAAAAAAATCTGACCAGAAATGTAATGTGTTTTAATCAATTATACATTGGCTATAATAAACAGAATGCATGTAGCTTGATAGGTCACCTAGAAATCTAAACAAAATATGACCAGAATATAATGTGTTTTAATCAAGGTGAAATCAACTACCGGGGGTAGGGGACTAACATGAAAGAGCATCGATATTGCAAGGCATTAAAAAAGGATATCAGGGCCGAGAAGTTCACTTTCAATAATGTGTAAGGCACTCTACATAAATTTACCATATTTATGGTGTGGTATATGGGTGAAAGGCCTAGTAAAAGAGATGTAAAACACTACCACTTAACATGCTACGCTATTTAGCTGCTAGGTAACCAGATAATCACGATTCATGTACTGGCTATTCTCAGCCCAAAATTGCTATTCACACAAACATAATTTGCTAATCCATAATCTAGATCACATAATCGCTAATCTCATAGACTAAGATTGTCATCTGATTGTTACGCAGAGAACCCCTAAGAAGGTGGAGTCAATGCTGTCATCAACCATATAATTGTTGTCAAGTTTAAATAGAATAACACAACATAATGAGAATATATAAGGTCATTGTCATGCACAACGTTCCACCCAACCACAGTAAATATATATCCCAGTCATCACAGGGTATGTAAATTCACCGTAATACATTCGCAGCAATATAAAATTATTTAATTTAAATTTGCAATAATGCAGATCATTTAAATTCGCAGTAATATAATTCATAGTAATGTATATCTATGAGATCGAAGAGGCCATTTCAAAACGCATAGGTCCTTTCATAAAAATGCAAAGGAAAATTTCTTTAAAAATGCAGAGGACAATTCATTAAAAATTCATAGGATGCCATAAATCAACCAGGAACAATCAATAGGGGTAGACGACTCGAAAACACATCCTTCGCTCATCATCCACGCACATAAAAGAAGGGCGTTAGTATCTATAGGTCTATTAACACCTAAGTGTGGACTGATCAGCTAGGGACGAGAGAGAAGTAAAAAGTGCAAACTCATCACAAATCAATAAAACGAACCCGACAGTGACAGCTTCAAGGATCGAATGCCAAGGGAATCAAGTCAAGCAAAAATCTTAAAGCTATGGGAAAATTAATCTCTCAATTAATATTCTAAGTCAAACATTTTATTTAACCAAATAAAAGTAGAGAAATGAAAGTGCAAGGTAAATAATAATCTACCATGAGGATAAAACAAAAGAATACCATAGCCCAAGTCAGCCTCTTTGAATCGTTGTCCCGCACGCTCCATGCAACTCATGCTTACCAAACGATGAGACTTCACTTGTACCTCCCAGCCAACACTAGGGGTACTCTTCTTCCCCCTTAGCCCTCCAAGCCGCAAAGGGACCCTGCACACCACCAGAAAATATCTAGCTCCGAGCATGCCTTGCAAGGCTGAGCTACCACCACTCCTAAATTTCTGCAGCATAACGTTACACATCCCAGAAGATATCCATCATCCTCCTCCTCCCTCTATATAAAAGTTCTAAGTCATTTACTTTCCCAAATTCCCATTTAATTTATTGTTCAATAATTTAATTCATGAAAATCCTCCTCGTACATGTGTCACCCATCCCCTTCATTGCACCATAAATTAATTTCATTAGTTAATTAATTACTCTTGTTTCCCTCACCCACCTAAAAGCATTCCTAGAATCTCTCATAGGTGTCCCCACATTCCCTTACACATTTTAATGACTTACCCTCTTACTAGTTTACTAGTTGAGTTTAATTTATAAAGTTCTTAAATGCTAGATACCTCACTAAGTTAGTCTTTCTTCTTTTTCCTTATGTTTCCCCTTTTGACGGAACCTGCCCTCGGCAGCAAGCCGCTCTCACATGGACCTTTTGTACCTCGGCCTGAAGAGTTGAAATACTCTTCAATTCCCGTATCGGGACTTCTCCTCACCCACAGGGCACTCTTTTGATCTCCAGGTGGTCACTTCGGGGAATCGGGCTTCGCGATCTCGCGAACCCTGTGTGCACTTCCTCAAGCAATTCAAAACCCCGAACCCCGATGGGTCAACGGGTCCACACTTCCACCATCGGGGATTTCTCTATCGGGAAATCGGCGATTGTGGTGTCGCGATTCTCTCACCCTCCAAATCTCTGAACCCTGAACTCCGATAACACCTGTCAACGCCCACACTATCACCGTGGGACCCGTCGCGCTTCAGAATTTCGCTAATCCTCTGTGATCCTCTCGACTTTGAAAATGCCGAAGTGTCGAATCTCGACTCCCCGGGATCTCGTGCCACCTGTCCTTGTCACAATCGACGGCCCCGATTAATTCGGGAAATCGCTACTCGCAATTTCGACGTGCATGCAACTCTTACCTTGTCAAACGCCGAATGCCGAACCCCGATGGGATTTTATCCTCCCTGCGTCTACGGGTTAATTCCCATGCAGCTTCTCCACGATCCTACGATCCTCGGGACTTCGCGATTTCAACTCCGTGAACCTTGACCATTGATTCCCCTTCTCGGGGATTTCTTCCGATGTGTGCGTCTCTCTCGGTTCGAACCCCACCTGGGTCTTGCTTCCATGAACTTCGAAGGGTCTATATCTCCTGAGCTTAACTTCTCCCACTCCTTCAACTGAAGGGTGGCGCACTCCTTGCACTTGACATCCAATTACTCTCTAAGTATTGGATCTTTTGGATTCTATGCACTCCCTGCCACAATAATCCCTGCCTTCCTTTCCTCAAGCTAACTGCTGAGATTTTAACCTCGGCCTGCACTTCTCCTGCACGACACGAGTAACCCAATTCGACTTCTGGGCAGATGAGAATAAAAGTTCAACTGTCTAGCCTCATCAGCACTCTATGCGGATGAGTTCGACTGCACTCTATGCAGGAATCTCCTGGCTCAAACAGAGAAACAATTGAAACTCATTCTCCTCTCTCTCACAGATTTCGAATCAACAATGAAACCACATACACAGCATATTCACAGCAAATGCATACAAAGGAAACAGAACATTTAGGAACACATAAGCAACATCATACAGAGGAACAACACAAACCATGAAGCTGAATCACAGACTCTTTTCTATTAATTCAATATGTACATGGGTATTCTACATAAGTTCTCTGCTTGCTCTTCTTGCTCCTGTTTCTATTCACAATGCTCCGAATCATACAATAATACAAAGGAGGGTGTCTATATTCCGTTTTCCCTCTCGAAATCTACAACTATCAATTCTACAATAAATTCATATCTAACAATCATTAAAAACAAATAAATACCTTCCTATCTACAATACCATATAAGTGTGCTTCTTATGAATGCCTTCATTTAAATGGCGGCGCAACAACTCCCAAAGGATTTCAAAAGTATTATGTGCTGGCACTGTCCAGCTGTTCTCCGCTCCATGCTGGCTCGCTTGATGAGTCATGGATGCTCCTGCATCATACTCCACGGCTCAAAAGATTTCATGGGCTCCTGTCCATGAGCTCCTGCACAGTTTGTCGATGCTTCTGTATAACTGCCTCTGTTTCCCAACTGGAATCCTCCACTGGGTGATTCTTCCACTTCACCAGGTATTCAAAATACTGCTTCCACCTGGTCTTTTTGCCCAGTCGCTTGTCCAGTATGCATTCCATCTGCGGTTTCTCTGCAACTCGTAACTTCTTCTGCCACTGGACCACTGGTTCCTCAGTCCCAGCTTCTGCTTCATCAGTTCTATATGGGTATAAATCCGAAATATTGAAAATCGGAGATATCCCAATGCCCTCTGGAAACTTAAGCTCATATGCATTTTCGCCAAATTTCCTCAGGACTTTGCATGGCCCGATTTTGTTCATCTTGATCTTGTTATATGTTCCCCTTGGGAACCTTTCCTTCCTCAGGTGCACGAGAACCATGTGACCAACTTAAAACTGAATTTGTCTCTTCCGCTGATCGACTCTGCACTTATACTCCTGATTAGACTTCTGCAATCTCTACCTTACCTCCGTGTGAAGTTCCTGCATTTCCTCAGCGAACTCTTCAGCACTAGCGCTGCTAGTCTTAGCCTGTTCTGACTCCCTGAGCTCAGAAACTCCTCTCGGTTGTGTCCCATACAAAATTTGGAATGGGCTTTTTCCAATACTCCGTTTCACCGAATCGTTGTACGCGAACTCTGCCTGTGGCAATATCTGGTCCCAACTGCTATGGTTCTCTGTCACTAAGCCTCTCAACAGATCTCCCAGACTTCTGTTCACCACCTCTGTTTGCCCATCTGTTTGTGGGTGGTAAGTCGAACTAAATGTCAAACTAGTTCCTATCTTTTTCCATAGTGTCCTCCAAAAATGACCAATGAACTTTGTATCCTGATCCGAGACTATGCTCCTTGGAAATCCATGCAATCTAACAATTTCTTTAAAAAACAAATTTGCGATGTGGGTCGCATCACTGGTCTTATGACATGGAATGAAATGTGCCATTTTTGAAAACCTGTCCACCACCACAAAGATGGAATCAACTCCCCTCTGCGTTCTCGGCAATCCCAGAACAAAATCCATGCTAATGTCTTCCCTTGGCCTTTCGGGTATGGGCAATGGCTGATAGAACCCTGTGTTCTTCTTTCGACCCTTTGAATGTTGACATATCCTACACCTGTCAACAAACCGCTTAACATCGGTGCGCATCCCCGGCCAATAATATGATTCTCTCAGCTTGGCGAATGTCTTATCATGCCCAAAATGACCTGCTAAGACACCACTATGTTTTTCCCTCACCAAATTCTCCCTCATGGATCAATTTGGAATACATAGTTGATTTCCTTTAAACAATAATCCCTCCTGGATCATGAAATCTATCCAAGGATTCCGATCTCTGAGAACTGTATTCTCAGTTGCCTCGTACGCTTCTCCGAAGTCTGCATCACCTGCATACATGTCCTTCAGATTCTCAAAGCCCAATGTTTTGACTCTGAACTCCTGCAGCAATAAACATTTCCTACTCAAGGCATCAGCCACCTTGTTAGCAGTCCCTGAAATGTGCTTGATCACAAACGTGAAATTCTGCATGTACTTTACCCACTTCGCATGCTTTTGGTTCAACTTATCCTGTTGACTCACGAACTGCAATGCATGATTATCGCTGTACAAAACGAATTCCTTGGGTATTAAGTAATGCCTCCACTTTTTCAATGCCTATATAATGGCATAGAACTCTTTGTCATATGTGGAGTATTTCAGTTTGGTATCATCCAGCTTCTCACTGTAATATGCAATAGGTCTGTCATCTTGACTCAGGACCCCTCCAACAGCATACCCACTGGCATCACATTTCACTTGAAATTTTTTCTGAAAGTCAGGCAACACGAGAATTGGTTGCTCTGTTATCTTTCACTTCAACAGATTGAAGCTCCTTTCAGCCTCTACTGTCCAATGAAAAAATTTATGCCGTTTCTTCACGGTGTCCATCATTGCTGCGCTAATTCCACTGAAATTCCAAATGAATTTTCTGTAGAAACTAGCCAAGCCATGAAAACTCCTCACCTCGAAAACATTCCTCGGTGATGGCCAATTCCTGATTACCTCCACCTTCTCAGGATCCATCTTCAATTCATTCGCCGAGATTACAAAACCCAAATAGATGAGTTCTGTCTGCATGAACGAACACTTCTTCAAATTGATTAGCAGTTTCTCCTGCTGTAGATTTCTCATTACAATGGCCAAATGTTTTAAATGTTCATCCCTGGTCTTGCTGAAAATTAATATGTCGTCCAGATACACGACCACAAATTTTCCGATGAATTCCTGCAGGACTTCATTCATCAGCCTCATAAAGGTGCTCGGCGCGTTTGTCAAGCCAAATGGCATGAGCAGCCATTCGTACAAACCTTTGTTTGTCTTGAATGTTGTCTTCCATTCATCTCCCTCTCTCATCCGGATATGATGATATCCGCTCTTGAGATCAATCTTTGAAAAGTAATTTGCCCCATTCAGGAAATCCATCAAGTCATCCATTCTCGGCAGTGGAAACTTGTATCTAATGGTGATTTTATTTATCGCCCTGGAGTCTGTACACATCCTCCAGCCTCCATCCTTCTTCGGACTTAGCACTGTTGGAACAGCACACGGACTGAGACTCTCTCTAACTAGTCCTTTATCCAACAAATCCTGTACCTGCCTTTTGACCTCCTCATTCTCCTGAGGTGTCAACCTGTACGCTACTTTATTCAGCAAGCTTGCTCCGGGTATGAGGTTGATGTGATGACTCACACTCCGCATCGGTGGCAACGAACGAGGTAGTGCGTCCACGATGATATCAGCGAACTCTCCCAACAGTTCTTGAATCTCCTCTGGTAAGTCATCCACTCTTGTGCTTGTCAAGACAACCCTCAGCTTCCTGACCAAAAAAAATTGTGGATCTTCATTCTTCTCCATCTCTGTGAGAAGTTCCTTCCCACTCATAAGAAGTATTGTGCTGGTTACTTCCGGTTTTACTTCCTTATCTTTTATCGGAAGCAGTCTATGGGTTCTCCCATCTTTCTCCAGAGTGTATGTGTTCAACATCCCATCATGAACAACATTTCTATCATACTGCCATGGTCTACCCAGCAATATGTGGCATACGTCCCTGGGAATGACGTCACACAAAATCTCATCATGATAATTCCCAATTTTAAATTTAACTAAGCATTGTTTAGTGACACTTACCCAGTGTCCTTTTTGTAACCACGAGACTTTATATGGACTCAGGTGCTTAGTCGTTTCCAGCTCTAACTTTTCCACCATCTCGGTTGAAACGAGATTATTGATGCTCCTGCTGTCAATTATGACCTTGCATTTCATGTCCTTGGTTGTACAAGACGTTCTGAACAATGTGCTCCTTTGTACTGTGCTCTCCACCTCTTTCTCAGGTGTCAAAAGAATCTTATGCATTCCAAGAGACCTCCCGCTGTCTGCATCTTCATTCTCATCATCACGCCTCTGCGCCTCAGTGATGTGAGCTTCACTTCTGTCCATTTTCCTGTCTGGACAGTCGACGACTTTGTGTCCATCTTTTCCACATGTAAAACATGTGATAATTCCTCCACGACCTCTTCCTCTACCTCGGGTACGACGAATAGTGTTGGCATCAGCATAACCGTCACCCTGTGTTGTATTCTACCTCCTCGTCTCAGCATATTGTTGCCTTGGTTGTGAGGTTCCACCTCTTTCAACCTTTCCCTGAGGTCTCTTCTAATCCTCCTTGGGCTTCTGAGTTCTTTCTTGGGCAACCTCTTTGCCTCTGGGCTGACTCCTGCCTCGCCCTCGCTGTCCCTGCTTGCGGCTCAGCTTCTCTTCGGCTTTCAGAGCCATCTGGTACGCATCCTCAACTGTTCGGATGGTAACCATGCTCAACTCATCCTGAATGTCATACCTCAATCCATTCAGGTATCTCGCCACCTTCTCATCATCGCTCTCTCGATGACCAGCTCGAATGTTGAGCCTATAAAATTCCTCGGTGTAGTCCTTCACCGTCATCAACTTTTGTCTCAGGTTCTGCATGCACCTAAACAAAGTAATCTGATAGTCTCTGGGGATGAATTTTGCCTTCATCTTCACGATCATCCGATCCCAACTCTTGATCTTCTGTTTTCCTTTGCAGTGCCTATCCGCCTGCAACTTGTCCCACCATAAGGCTGCATGTCCCTTCAATTTCGTAACAGCGTGCCTTACCTTCTTATCCTCTTCGATATCTTTGTATTCGAAGTAGGTATCGAGTGCTCGGATCCAATCCAGCAACTCTTCTGCATTCAGACTTCCCTCATAGACAGGAATGTCCATCTTGGTCTTTGAGATCATCCTGGCAATGGCTCTAATCAACCTCTCTATTGAGGCATCCTCTGCTGTGACCTCACCTTCATCGTGTCCAGCTTCCCCTTCCACTTTGGAATCACTGAACTCTACTGCACCAGCTCCACGCCTTTGGGTGGTCTCCATTTCTTCGAGTCTCACCCTGAGATCTCGTATCTGTCATTTCATCTCGGGATTCCCTGCCGGTCAACCCCTTCTTCGAGCATCCCTGTCTTCACGATCAGGCGACTGTCTCTCTCTTCTGGGCGGCATAATGAATATCGGTCTCTGCTACAGAAAGCAAAGATACTCTGGCTCTGATACCACTCTGATGCAACCTGCCCTCGGCAGCAAGCCGCTCTCACCAGGACCTTCTGTACCTCAACCTGAAGAGTTGAAATACTCTTCAATTCCCGTATCGGGACTTCTCCTCACCCACAGGGCACTCTTTTGATCTCCCGGTGGTCACTTCGGGGAATCGGGCTTCGCGATCTCGCGAACCCTGTGTGCACATACTCGAGAAATTCAAAACCCCGAACCCCGATGGGTCAATGGGTCCACACTTCCGTCGTCGGGGATTTCTTTATCAGGAAATTGGCGATTGTGGTGTCGCGATTCTCTCACTCTCCAAATCTCTGAACCTCGAACTCCGATAACAACTGTCAACGCCCACACTATCACCGTGGGACCCATCACGCTTCGGAATTTCGCTAATCCTCTGTGATCCTCTCGACTTTGAAAACACCGAAGTGTTGAATACCGACTCCCCGAGATCTCGTGCCACCTGTCCTTGTCACAATCGATGGCCTCAATTAATTCGGGAAATCGCTACTCGCGATTTCGACATGCATGCAACTCTTACCTTGCCAAACGCCAAATGTCGAACCCCAATGGGATTTTATCCTCCCTACGTCTATGGATTAATTCCCACGCATCTTCTCCACGATCCTACGATCTTCGGGACTTCGCGATTTCAACTACGCAAACCTTGACCATTGATTCCCCTTCTCGGGGATTTCTTCCACTGTGTGCGTCTCTCCCGGTTCGAACCCCACCTGGGTCTTGCTTCCAGGACCTTCGAAGGGTCTATATCTCCTGAGATTAACTTCTCCCACTCCTTCAACTGAAGGGTGGCGCACTCCTTACGCTTGACATCCAATTACTCTCTAAGTATTGGATCTTCTGGATTCTATGCACTCCCTGCCATAGTAATCCATGCCTTCCTTTCCTCAAGATAACTGCTGAGATTTTAACCTCGGCCTGCACTTCTCTTGCATGACACGAGTAACCCAATTCGACTTCTGGGCAGATGAGAATAAAATTTCAATTGTCTAGCCTCATCAGCACTCTATGCGGATGAATTCGACTGCACTCTATGCAGAAATCTCCTGGCTCAGACAGAGAAACAATTGAAACTCATTCTCCTCTCTCTCACAGATTTCGAATCAACAATGAAACCACATACACAGCATATTCACAGCAAATGCATACAAAGGAAACAGAACATTTAGGAACACATAAGCAACATCATACAGAGGAACAACACAAACCATGAAGCTGAATCACAGACTCTTTTCTATTAATTCAATCTGTACATGGGTATTCTGCATAAGTTCTCTTCTTGCTCTTCTTACTCCTGTTTTTGTTCACAATTCTCTGAATCATACAATAATACAAATGAGGGTGTCTATATTCTGTTTTCCCTCTCGAAATCTACAACTATCAATTCTACAATAAATTCCTATCTAACAATCATTAAAAACAAATAAATGCCTTCCTATCTACAATACCGTGTAAGTGCGCTTCTTATGAATGCCTTCATTTAAATGGCGGTGCAACAACTCCCAAAGTATTTCAAAAGTACTATGTGCTGGCACTATCCAGCTGTTCTCCGCTCCACGCTGGCTCGCTTGATGCGTCATGGATGCTCCTGCATCACCTTTCTTTTTATGTTTCCCACTTTTTCCTAGCTTCCTAATTCTTTTAAATTTCCCTCTTTCCCTTTTCATTTAAAACTCAAATTGGCAATTGTAGAAAATTACCTTATTCCCCCTTTTCTCTTTAATTAATAAATTTTTAATTAGCATATGTAACAAAACAATTATTTCCCCTTTTTTCCCCTTTTTAAATTTTATCCCTCAAAAGATTTTTATAGATTAATTAAATTGATTACCCCCTTCTAGTCACATGATTACTAATGATTTTCATTATTATTTATTTATTTTTATTTTATTTTTATATAAATTTTTTTCTTTTACAACATGTATCACCTAGACCTAGATTTTAATTTTTGAGGTTGGGTAAAATTTTATTAGGGAAATTGTTTTTAAATATTTCTTATCACATTATTCATTATTATGCCATGTAGTTTTATTTATTTATTAAGAAAAAAAACAACGTGCCCTTCAAGACGCACTAGGCGCTCCAAGGGTGCCACTCGCGTCATTTTGTTTCCCTTGCGCGACGTGTCGTTCAGGACACACTACATGCTCCAAGGGTGTCACTCGCCTCTTTCCATTTTTCTTGTGCGACGTGCCCTTCAGGATGCACTACGTGCTCCAAGGGAGCCACTCACCTCTTTACTGACTTGGTAGACATCAAAACCCCTAGATTCAATACTTCGCCAGGTGATATTGTGGTAGACTAAGGACCTCTAAGGAATAAGGCCCCTACCTGATTACGTGCACCTTAGAATCATCATGAGGGACTGTCACAATCGACGCTCATGGCATCGTGGGTATTCTCTAACTAGGTAATCATTAACCTATAGCTCGAGCCATAGTGGGAGTGCTAGTAGGTTGTGGAAGGGTTGTTGTCCACACCTCACCCTCAACTCCTCTAGTTATCGTGCATGGCCCCTCTACTCCACATGTGATTTTGTTCGGCAAGCAATCGTGAGCCTGCATCATCAATGAATCATTTTATAAACAGTATCCATAATCACATCATCTAATCATATGCACAAATTTCATATATACAAAAATCAAACCCCCAATTGTCCACTCCGTGACTCTATCTAGAGTCTAAGGGGTTTCATCGATGCCTTTGCATCCTCGAGGTCCAAATTCTTGCACACTTAGGCAAACTGAGTCAATAGAACTAGTCTGTGTCAATACAAAAAAATAACATGTCATCAATCATAACGCCTCATAATCATAATCAATTGCCCAATATTATAATAATCTGAATCACTTGCAAGCAAGTGTCCTCAAAGAATAAGTTCGATCAGTGTGTGCAAGAGCGGGATGTTATATACACTCCCTCTTGGTCTAAAATTCATCTCGAAGTTTCATAGTATATAAGTGTCGAAATAATATGTATCACAGTGTCATAAGTCTATTTATCAAACAAAAATGAGAACTGTTGGCGCATATCATATGTGTCCTCCCAGGTCGCTGAGTGAGGACTATAGTTGTGCCACTGGACCTTGACCTATTCTACCATTCAACATCGTAACTTTCGAATGCTATGATCCAGGATGCGGATCAGCTCAGTCATGAGTGCCCCCTCTTTTGATACATGCAAGGAAATCATGTCAATAACATGTATCGGATCACTAATATAATGTCTCAAAACATATACGTGAAAAACATCGTGCATACGTCTCAAAGAATCATGCGAGGCTAGTCGATAGGCCACGGGCCACTTCCTCTCCACAATATCGAAGGGTCACACAAACCTAGGGGAGAGTTTAGCTCCCTTTCCAAACTTGATCGAACTCTTATGCGCTTTTACTCGCAAGAAGACTCTCACAAACTTCGTAACTACAGTCGACATGGTGCGCATTGACATAACTTTTATGTTGATCCTGCACTTCTTTAATCCTTTGTGTTATTGTTTTCATTATCTATTCCATTTCTTGGATTGATTCTAGTTGCACCAGGACCCTATCCCCAAGATGATCCCAACTCAAAGGCATATGAAATGGTTTCCCATAAAGAAACTCGAAAGGTGTCATCTTAATGGTGCATTGGTAATTGTTGTTTTAAGAAAATTCCAATAGTGTCAAGAATCCTTCCCAACGCTTTTGTTGGTCCATCATGTACATGTGCAACACGTCCTCCAAGGTCTGGTTCGTTCGTTCGGTTTTCTCATCAGTCTCCAAGTGATACGCGGTACTGAAGTTAAGTTGGGTTCCCAAGGCCTCTTGGAAACTATTCCAAAATCTTCCAGTAAACATCGATTCTCGATCAGTAATCCTCTTAGGCAAGCCATCCAGCCGAACAATATCACTGATGAAAACTTTAGATATTTCAGGTGCCTGATACATTGTACACATAGGAATAAAATGATCTCTCTTCGTCAAAGTGTCGACTACTACAAAAATCGAGTTGTGTCTCCTTTCCATCAGTGGAAATCCAACGATTAAATCCATCATAATAACCTCCCATTTTGATTCTGGAATAGCGTGTGGTTGTAGTAATCTTGTTGGATGTCTATGTTCAACATTTACCTACAGACATTCTAGACATCTGGATACATAGTTGACTATGTCTACCTTCATTCCTTTCCATAAGAATAAGGGTTTAAGGTCCGCCCTCATCTTCATGAATACCAGGTGAGCCATGTATACTGCTCTATGAGCCTTCTTTAAGATCAAGTTCCTCAACTCGTCGTTCAGTGGTATGTAAATCCGATTTTTAAATCTCAATAATCCATCCTTGTCAAACATAAATCCTTCAAATATTGGTACCATCATTTTGTTTTGTCCGATAAAATCCTCTATCTCTTTGTACTAGTCATCGTCACGTTGTAAGGTTAGAATCTTTTTGTAAGGTAGCTAGAGAGGTAGTGGGGGGGCCCAGAGGGCCCATAGTGATAATAGTGGAGGTCATTCAATGTAAGGTGGACTAGGTCCACTATATTATTAAATAAGGCCC
>JZKD02S0000004.1:719801-744772 GCA_000966675.3 Picea glauca
TCGTCTTGATTGAAAATTTGTCGCGCAGATCCACAGTGTATTCAGGTGGCTGTGCTATATTATGACTGCATGGATCCACAATGTATGATTGGTGGCCATGACCTTTGTTTATGATTTCATCAGTCTATGATCTGAGTATGGGAATTCCTACCTCGTGAATTGGTATACATGATATTCTTTTGATGCTTGGGTGTTTGCAGGTTTCCGATTAGATGTGCTCTTGGTTCTTGACACACACATGCAGCTTACAAAGTCTATTAACTATCACTAGTTCCACTCTCAGACTTTGGGGGGCATTCTATTATCCACAATTTTGGTAATTATGATGATGTCATGATGATGTTATGATGATAGAAAATCAAGCTCTTCACTAAGAATACTTTCCTGGAAGAAGTTACATTTGTCTGCTTCCAAAATCATGCTTTTAAGGGATGTTTGAAGGCTACCTATGTATTTTCCTGCAAGAATGCCTGATTCTCGCAGTCTGCTTTAAGCTGGGGTACGAACCTCTCGCACTGTAACTAATAACCAGGGTACGAACATGTTCCAAAGGAAGGAAAAAGATAAGATATCGAATCTTCTAGAAGGGAATCTTCTAGAAACATGAGTTGGCTTCGAATGGTTATTCAAGTGCTGGCATTCTAGATGTCTTGGGATCATTTCCTATCCAAGTAACTAATCTATCTTCTCCTATATATTGAGGATATTTCTCATGGAAAGGGTTAAGCAAGTTAGAAGCAAGATAGCAAGAGATTGATTGAAGAATTAGTGCAAGACTGTATGGAGGACTGATGCTACAGTAGCAAGAGACTACATCAAGGTCATTACAAGTCGTTGATTTTCTTCATGCATGAGAAAGTGTGTGTGTGTCAGAGATAGGAGCCATCGAAAGGAGACCTATGACATCAAGGCTCAGGTTGTAAGTTTCACTTTCAATTAATTCAATACAATAATATGTCCCTTTCCCAAAAAGATGATGTCACTTTATTACATAATTCCTTGATCATATGTATAGACTAGCTATTGAATATATTAATCTGCCTTTACTTCGATTGGTTTGTACTGTTGTGATCTAAACGGTGCAAGAGAATTGGAGAAAAGATTGGAACAACAGAGATATAAGGAGAGCGTTCATAAGGTATGTCCATGATCCCTATCTCTTGGTTCATTCAATAGGTTAGATCTAGGGAAAGTGTATTATTCTGTCCTGTTTTGTTCTAGATCCAGGTGGATCTAGGGAGATTGGTTTGTGTCCGCACTCACGGATTTATCCTGAAACATAAGGGAAAAAATAAAATTAAGGTATTATAAAGATGTAATCAACCCTAATCTAGAAGATCAAAATTATCTATATGTTTTTCCAAGTATAAAGAAATAAATAAACATTGCTAAGATAAGAACAAATTCTCACGAGCTTCATAGTGAAATTGGGCGTTGGTCAATTCGTAAAACGCCATGGGATGAAAGAGTGTGTCACCTTTGTGACACTAATAAGGTTGAAGATGAAAAACACTTTCTCTTAGATTCTCTAACCTATACCCATATTAGATCTCATTTTCAAAATATTGATGACACTAACAACCTTCATAACCTCTTAACTCAACAAAAGTATGGGGATCTTGGAAAACTTCTCTTAATGCCTTTTGAGCACAGAAACAAAATTCTAAAGAATCACAAGTAATCACTTACCCTCTTAAGGTCTGATAGACCAATTAGGTCTTAGTGGACGTTAATCATTATCATCATCATCAAATATATTGAGTTAAAAAATAATTAGAAAAAAAAATATTAAATAAATTGGATTAAAACCATAATTAAAAGAAAGAAATATTAGTTTACCTAAACAAGGATAGAAATAAATAGAATTAAGCTCAAGGAAGAAGCTGATTGAGCTTGGGAGAAGGTGAAAAATCTCCAAAATCGTTAATGGTAGAATTTGTTACAACCTCAATAAGCTCCGTTTTTTTTTAATATTTTATATTTCTAAAAAGTTACTTTTTACTGGAAATTAGTCAAATCAACAAGTTTCATCATTTAAAATAAATAAAATAACAACTTTTAAATTTTTATTTTTTTTAAATTAAATTTAATATATAAATTTTGTTAAATATTAAAATAACTTAAATATTTAAAAAAATAAACTTAAAATCAAGTTTGCTCGACATGGAACCAATGGCTATATACCTATATATCTACTCGAGGTACGTACAATAATGAGATAAATCTATTTTCCTATAAATAAAAAGCTCCTTACTTTAATTTAATTTGAGCTTTAATTTAATTTAWTAGATTAAAGTGAAATCTAAATATCATTATTAATTTTACATGTGACACACCCCTAGAGTAAATACAATTTCCTGAATACTCTCAAAATGATATATATACTTATTATGGAAAACCAATCCATCTTTAAAAAAAAGAGGAAACAAAAGAATATATTCTATAATGTCAAATATAAGGTTAGGTGGAATAAAAGAAAATATATGAATCTATAAATATTTTTATTGCTATAAATTTTTATTACATTTTTTTGTTAAAGTCTCATAAATGTATTATGGGTTAAAAAAAAGTAAAAAGTATATTTCTTAAATTTGATGATGATTTTAACAATGTTATAAAATTTATTAAAGTAAGGAACAAGTTAGGAATTTCAAAACTAAAACTCAAACTGGTTATAAAACTAAATGGACCAAGGAGACTACCTACGGGAACGCCCACCTAGGGCACACAAGTCAATCACCTAGGTGCAACACTTCTTCACCTTTTGATGATGAATTAAATATATGTAAAATAAATGGTTCCCTTGGTATATAAGGTGAACCGAGACTAAAATAAAACATTCTTACCTTTTCTTCTGAAGCTATGTGTCTTGGTTGTTTTCTTTTCTGAGTTTGCATTTTACATTCACGACAATTTCATTTTTAGGGTTTTCTGAAGATTAACTAGTGCACCTTCCTTCATGGTTTCCTCGTGGTGACTCTGTTTTCCATGCTTCTGTTGGTTGTGGAGCCTGATTATCTTCCTGATTCAGAGGTCCTTGCTTTTAGCTGTGTTTATACCCCATGAACTATTTACACCCCAGAAGTATGTACACTCTTCCATGCGGAGGAGTGCAGAGGGGGGGTACCCCCTCTGCGGGGTCCGGGGGGGCTATCGCCCCGGCTGGGGTAAGCGGGCCCCCAGCGGGGGTTCGGGGGAGAAGCCCCCAAAGAAAAATTTGACTTGTAAAAGTATATTGTAATTTCATTGTAAATATGGACCAATCATTATAAGGTCGCAGATCTAACGGTAGAGATTATGTTAGGGTTTTTTTCCCTAGAAGGAAACCCTCTTTTATAAGGGAAATGTATTGCAGCTATGATGATGGTGAATATTGTATTCTGAGAGAGGAGACTATGAGAGAAAGAAGAGGAAGTTACAACGGGTTTTGCTGTAGGTTGTATCCCTTCATTTGCTGGATAATAATAAAGGAAGGACCTGGCAATTTCTCTGGTGGACGTATCCCACAATGGGTGAACCACGTAAATCCGTGTCTCTCTTGTATTGTGTGTCTTATGTGTTTTGTTTCTGCATTTGTTTTATTTTATTTCTCCGCGGTCCTATTTTTCTAACAGCTTCCACCTCTCAGAGAAAGCTTATCTCATTAGCTATCCACTCTCTCAGGGAGTAAATCATTTCCTTCGAGTTTTCTAAGGCATAAGGGAGGGCGCACCAACTCGAGTTTGCACCCTTCCTAATTTCTTCTTTGTGGGAATGAAGTGAGTGTGCCCTCTTCCATGGCCTCATTGGGATTCTCCCACTAATCCTCGGAGATCACTTTGATATCACCAAAACCTCTTGGCCATTCTTGGATCACCCCGGTCTAGATCCCCATTTGCTTGGTCACCCAAACTAATGGTGCATCCCTGTTCAGATTTGCACCCTTGAGGAGATTTTTTGGTCAGAAGTTGAGCTATGGCTTGCGTGGTCATGTTCTCCTGTAGATCGCCTTCTTGGGAAGATAAATTGGTATCAGAGCCTCAATATTCATCGAAAAGATTTCGATCTTCAAGATTGAGTCAATTTATTTTTGGGGTTTTCATGAAATAATCCAAAGTTTTCCCATTCCAGGGTTTCCATTTTATGCAAGAAGATACACAGATATCATAAGCCCCAAGGGCGCCCACATCTCCATTGCTAGAGAGAGGAGCTCCATAGATCTAAAACAATACAGATCTTTCCCTCTAGACCAATTCAAACTCCGTTGCCTCAGGGTTTTGAGTCCTTTGTTCCCAAAACAGAGTCTCCTTTGTTCAACATTGCAACCTAGGGGTGCCTTTTCTCTTCAACTGACCTCACAATGACTCCATAGAAATATTCTTTGGAAATCGAATCAGATTCCAACACATCAAATCCCATCCAAGATCTTGCCTCCATCCTGAATGAGCTGCTCAGAATGAAACAACAAAACAATCCAGATCCATTCTTGTTGGACACTCGAATCCAAATACACAAGTTTGCTAGGCAAACGAATGGTGAAATGGTGGATTCTTGGATCCGTAGCCTATCCACCTATTTCAATACATTTCCAGACCTTACCGAGGAAAGAAAATTCCATATTTCCGCCTTGCAATTAGAAGGACTGGCACAAACTTTGTGGGATACAGAAAAAGAGAAGACCACAATTGTGATAGAGATTGGGGATGTTCCAAAATCCTCTATTTCGCAACCCATCAAAACCTACCCTCAACTTTACGAAGCTTTGAGAAATCGCTTCTACCCACCTGGGTATGTGCAATCCTTATGGATCAAATGGAACCAACTTCAACAACTCCCTTCACAAGGAGTTAAAGGCTACATAGACTTTTTATGCAATATGTGCCTCTTACTTCATGTTTTAGATCTGAAAGAGGTACTCATATTAAAATTTATGGTTGGTTTATTAATTTAATTCTATCGAGAAATAGAGTTGTTTGAAAATCCAACTTTAGATAAAACATTTCAGATATCTTTGGCTATAGAAAGGAAAGTTTCTCCTAGAGGTCTTATTCCTTAGTTGTTACCCATGATTTTGGTCGTCATGATGATGTATTGATAATGGTGTACTTAGGCTCTTCATTAGAACATTCTCCAGAGAAAAGTTACCTTCATCTCTTTCCAGAAATCACATTTTTGAGGAAGGTTCGCAGGTTACCAATACAATTTCCTACGAGAATGTATGATTCTCGCAGGCTGCCTTAAGCCAGGGTGCGAGAAGTTTGCACTGTGTCTAACTGTTAGGGTGCGAACACTTTCTAAAGAAGGGAAAAAGATGAATTCTCGAAGCTTCTAGAAGGGAATCTTCTAGAAGGATGAGATGGCATTCAAATGATTATCTAAGTACTGGATTTCTTGATATTTTGGGATCATTCTTATCCAAGTAACTAATTCATTCTCTCCTACATATTGAGGGGATTCTCATGGAAAAGGTTAGAAGCAAACAAGTTCAAGAATACATTGGAGAATTAGTGAAAGATTGTGTGAAGGACTGATGTTATAGCAGCTATGAACTCCAGCAAGGTTATCAAAAGTGGTTGATCTTCTTCATGCAAGTGAGCAAGTGTGTGTGTCAGATCCAAGGGCCATCAAAAGAAGGTTTGCAACATCAAGGCTTAGGTTGTAATATTTGCTTTCCATAAATATGATACAGTAATATGTCCCTTTCCCATAAAGGTAAGTCTACTTTATTGTATAATTCCTTGATCATATACATAGATTGACTGTTGAATATATTATGTTGCTTTCACTTCGATTGGTTTGAGCTGTCCTGGTATTGATTGCACAAGAGAATTGGAGGGAAGTTGGAACAACAAAGACCAAAGGAAGCGATCATAAGGTATGTTCATGATTCTTGCCTCCTAGTTCATTCAATAGTCGAAATCTAGGGAAAGAGTGTTATTTTGTCTTGCTTTGTTCTAGATCCAGGTGGATCTAGGGAGATCGGTTTGTGTCCGCACTTACGGATTTATCCAATAACAAAATTGGCCACTCACTGGGGAGCATCCCATTTTCTTGTTGGCTTCTTGTATTTTTCTGTGGCCATTTGCTCTGGTTTCATTTTTCTCCTGTCTTATCAGTCTCTGAGTCTTCAGGATATCCTGATAGACCTTCTGGGTCGAGAACCCTTTTTAAATTTTACTTCATTTTTCAAATTTTTTGACATGTTCAGGAATTCTCGCACTGCACTTCATTGCAGCCTGTGAGAACTAGTAAGTTTCGCACCCTGCCCATAGGTTTCAGTGTGATATTATCGCACCTTGCTCAAAGGTTTCCTGCGAGAATCAGTGATTCTCGCACTGTGTAATAGTGCTTACCTGCGAACATTTGTTTTCAAAATTTTGAAGTTGATTTTTGGTCTTTCTAACTGCCCAGATCAGTTGGAATATATTTTATGGGTTTCTTGGACGATTGATTGATAAATTTCTTGCTTTAGTTTGCATGCATGAATAGTCTTAGGGTTTCAAGGCTTTTCTTGTCATTTGTGACTTGACTTTCGTTTCTTGACTCTTCTTGGCAAAACCATTCTCTCTGACTTCAGATTCTGAGTGTGTTTGATTAGTTGAGAACCAGTGATTGGTTGAAGGTTAAGTTTGTTGGTTTTCTCATTTGTTTATTGGTTTGAAAGAACATTTTCATTTGCATTGAGAAGACTATTTGGTTTGTTCTTTATTTTTGCTTTCATTGAAAGAGTAGATTGGGTTATTTGCTTGTTCATTGATTTGATTTTTGTACTCTCACTGTCATAGTTTGAGTCCTTTTTGATAAGTGAACAAACATGTTTTTCTTTCAAAAAATTGTTTTTGTCTTTATAAAACATTGAAAAATCAAAATTTTGAGATTGTTGAAGTATTGAAAAGACACAATAGAGAATTTTCATTTAATAAATGATTGTTTGTGTTGGCATTTGAAAGGAAATTGTGCATTATAGTTCAGGGTCGATCTGGCAAACTTCTCTCTCTCCCATACATAGGATTCATTGAACGAAAAATGATACATTTCATTCTCGTCCTTGCATTATTGGGTCAGAGTCATACAACATAAGTTTCACTTCCGTTACCTTTGAGTAAACAACATCTTTTAAAAACATGGCGTAATCTTAAAATTTATCTAGTAACTCTTTTATAGGGCTCTTTTACACCAACATTTAGCTAGGCTAGTACTTTGGAGTAGGAAGAAAGATACACTCTCCAAAAGCTCAAAACACACAATAGAATATTGAGTTAGGGAGTGTTAAATTCCATTTGCAACATATTGTCCTGGGAAGCCCCTCTAAAACAAGGGTCGCATTGGTGTTAGAAGAGTTACTCACCCTGCTTTGTTGACATCAGTGTAGAGGTTGCACATATTACGGGGGTCACTTAGAGGTATACCCACAATGATGAGTGGAATCCTTTTAAGTTGATTTAGGGCTAGATACCATGCCCTTGCATGTGGATCAGACTGTCGACTGTTCCCCTAGGCTTTACTATTGTTGGTGGTGACCTTAGTGGCCTATCTCTTTAGGTTCTTACCCAAGGTGACTATGGAGGGGAAAGTCTTCACGATACCTGGAATTGATGTTGATCAAACTCACTCGGGCTCCTTGGAGGGTATACCCACGATTATGTGTGGGAGATTGCACCAGGGTGTAAGTGCGTTAAGCAGGTCGTCAACGTAAATTTTCCACCCTAGCCCTGCCCCTTCTCATCTCGTTGTTGCGACGTTGGATTTCATCACCAAATAGTGGCTTCGAAATTAGAAGGTCTTGTTTGCCTGGTGATTGCTTCCTAGATTTTGTTTACTAGTGTGTGTTGTTTGTTTCTCGGAGTTGACCCTAAGAATTTCTTCGCGAAGCTTGTTACTCGTTTACAATTTCTCCCCCACGACGTTCACGTAGGATGCAAGGTTTATCTCCAGAACATCTGTATGGTTCTCAACCTTTTCCTACCAGTACACCTGAGGGCTCTCCTCACTAGAGTGAAGTCCCAGTTGTTACCCCACCACACGTGGAAACAAGTGAAGTCCCAGTTGTCACCACACTACAAGTGGAATCCACTGAATCTCTAGAACCTTTTCGAATTACCAATACTAGAGAGGACTATCGCATTCGCCATGGTGAATGACCTTTTGTGCGATTAAATTCTTTCGGGGACTTAGTTGTTACTTCTTATGGATCACCCGTTGGGCCTATTCCTGGTGTAGAAGGCCAATATCCTTTTTGGTCTACAGGTGATTTCCGCAGGACTCTTTTTAGTTCTGGTTCGCCTGTAGTCTCTGAAATCAACCCTCTGGTGTTTTCTGAGACAGAGACTGTACCGTTGAATACCACTTATCACTTTATTCTCCCTACTGAGATGACCCATCTCGCGAACACTACGAGTGCCCCAACTGGGTTCACTACAGCTGGACTTCCTCCTATAAACACTCAGTGAACGCCCAATGTTACTCCGACACTACCACCCGGTTACCATGCGTTGAATGCTTTGTTGAATGCTTCAAATCCAAAACCTCCGCAAACCCCTTTTGGTACTCCTGGTGGTCCTTATTTTCATGGGCACCCTATTCCTTGTTTTATTCTGACACTCCCTCAATTTCCTTCTGGCATTCCCAATCCTAGTGCAACTATTCTGTCCGTTGCACCAAACTTGCAGATTCCCGTTGGTGGACAAAGTGGAACAATTCCATTTCCTCATACTGGACATAATCCAATTTCTATGCAACCTACGATTGGCACACAACTTCCAGTTGGAACTCCACCAATGATAGGGGGACCAACTCCACCTTTTGGACAAAATATACCTCCTGCTTTGGCCCAGTATTGGACTGAGATGCTCCAAAATCTTCCTCAAACGACAGGGGGGCAACAGCCTGCCCCTACTATAGGCCAACCTTATCCAGGTATACCTAATCCTATTTGGGGTCAGGGTCAAAATGCTCAATCTCAGGTCCCTAATCAAACTCAAGGTTACAATACTTGGAACTACTATCCTCTCCAACCACCACAGAATCAGCCAGGATCTTCCCATTATGGGAAGACTGCATACGGGCCTACTGGTTTGTCGACAGGGCTTCCACCCCAAAGTCACCAGTACCCGTAGGTGAATCAATAGTTACCTTTTCTTGCTACTTTGGATTTGCTAGATTTGTCTAGGATTCTGAATGATCCTATTCGTCACTCTCCTCAATGGCCCGTTATTCCAGCCAAGCTTCCATCGGACATTCCTAAATTTGATGGCAAGGTAGGAGAGGACCCGAACAATCACGTTATGAATTTTCACTTATGGTGTTCATCCAACTCATTGATGGAAGACTCTATTCATTTATGTATTTTTCAACGAACCCTTACCGGTTCTGCTGCGAAGTGGTACATTGAATTTCCACGAGGTTTCTTCTCTTATTTTAACACCCTAGCTATGGATTTTCTTACACATTACCAGTTACCAATCTGTTATGATACTGGAACTGAGATTTTGACTTCCTTCAAACTGACTAAAGGAACTCATATCTCGGATCATATCCATGAGTGGAGAACGAGACGGCATCTCATTAAACTTGAACTCCCTGATCAGTTACTGGCAGAATGGTTTATGAAATCCTTTGTGAATGAAATTGGTAAAGACATTTCCATGGGTGGCATTGTTACAGAAGAGAAGGCTATAAGGCGTGCTCAATATCTTTATCTCGTTTATTCGCAAACAGGTACACTTTACGATTTGTTACCTGAATTACCTCGTCCTGGTACTTCCAGCACTTCAACTACTCTAGCTACCTCGCATGAAGCTAATGGTGTGATTGGTACTGCCCATGTCCACTCACATTCAGTTTCAAGTTCGACCCCTAAATCTACTTCTTATAATGTTCAAAATGCTCCGTCTCGTGCCACTCCCGCCGGTAAAACTTCTGAGTTAAATGTCGTTCAATCTACCCCGACTAAAAATAAATCTAAAAAGGGGAGAGGCAAGAATAAGGAGAGAAAAAATAATAATCAAACAGAGCAAACTAAAAATCCCCCTGTTGAAGATCGGGATAAGCGCAAACCACGATCCCCTTGCCTTATCTGTGGTGATGATCATTACACAAAGGATTGTCCACGATGTGCCGAGGTTACTAAGTTCCTTCAAGGGACGCCAAAACCATCTACGCTGAGAGTCTTGTCCCAACCTTTCCCGTCTCAACAACAGGCTCAGTTGGTCATCCATGATCAACCATCTACTTCTACGACATCATATGTTTTGATGTGTACTGGTGATTCTAAACAGAATAACGTTGCAATCACAACTAGAGCCAAATATTATTCTCCATCTAAGGAGAAGGTTGACGATTTACCTCATACTTTAATACAACCCTCTCCACCGACTCCACCTACAAACGGTCCTCTTCATCTCGAACGACTGAGCCTTGATATAGTCATACGACCCCCTAAGGGTGTTGTTCGAAAATCGGCTTTCAATCCTCATGCTCATGCAGCCTAGAACTATAGCATTGTGGAAGATATGGCCCAGGCGCCTTTAGCGATGTCAGCCCTTGAAGTCCTTCAGTCTTGTCCTGCACAACGGAAGGCACTGTTGAAAGCTATAGGTGGAATTGACCCCACATATACGAATTTAATAGTCTTTGACTTGTAAGATCACATTCCAAGGTTACCCCCTCAACTCGCGTTTCAAATTCAAGTTGTTGTCTCTGACAAGAACATTTGTTGAACTGTTATTGATGAGGGTGCCTCTACGTGTGTAATTTCTTTTTCTTGTTGGAAATCCATTGGCTCTCCTCCCTTGAATGAATCACAAAATACTCTGAAATCCTTTAATGGCTCTAGTTTTAAGCCTTATGGTGTTCTTCCCTCATTGCCTGTTACTCTAGAAGGTAAGACAATCCAAGTTGAAGTGGAAGTTTTCGATGCTCCCCTTGATTACAATCTTCTGCTTGGTCGTAGCTGGATCGATTCCATGCACGCTGTTGTGTCAACACTTTTCCGTGTAGTACATTTTCCTCATCAAGGGAAGGTTGTTACAGTTGACCAACTTGCCTTCTTCAACTCCGATACTCGTACTGGAAACGTACCATTTATAGCTAAAACCCCACCAGGTTACGAGAATGTTGGTCTCGTCCTTTTAAAAGACTCTTCGTTAATGGGTACTTTCCCCATTCCATCGCCCGATGTTCTGCGCTCGTCCATTGCTTCTATCAATATGATCTCCACTGTGCCTCACGAACATCCTGTGTCTTCCGACCCTTGAATAGTCCCTGACCCTGGAGATCATACTTGTTTTGGCGACGTCATGTCGTTAGGTCCGGTTGAGTCTGCTTATCAGGCCATTCAATCGGCAACACCTTGTACCCCCTCTATTGATGAGTTGTCTCTTGATCCTTTTCGTGTTATCTTTCCCACTGACGAGATGATCATGTCCTTTATGGAAGACACCCTTTGGGACGATGGGCATCATCGTTCCATACTCTTTATGGAAGAACACACTCTTGAGAACTACCAACGGATTTTGACTCCGTCGACCGTTGTTGTCATATCGACTGTTCTCGGATCGACACATGATGTGTTTGCCGAAGGGAACCTCAGTAATATCTCTCCCACGATTCCCATTGACATATCTGTTAAACCTGGGATAATAATGGCTCTGGTTTTAAGCCTTACGGTGTTCTTCCCTCGTTTTTTGTTACTCTAGAAGGTAAGACAGTCCAAGTTGAAGTGGAAGTTTTTGATGCTCCCCTTGATTACAATCTTCTGCTTGGTCGTAGCTGGATCGATTCCATGCGCGCTATTGTGTCAACACTTTTCCATGTAGTACATTTTCCTCATCAAGGAAAGGTTGTTACAATTGACCAACTTTCCTTATTCAACTCCGATACTCGTACTCGCAACGTGTCGTTTATAGCTAAAACCCCACCGGGTTACGAGAATGTTGGTGTCAGCCTTTTAAAAGACTCTTCGTTAATGGGTACTTTCTCCATTCCACCACTCAATGTTTCGCACCCGTTCATTTCTTCTATCAATATGATCTCCACTGTGCCTCATGAACTTCCTGTGTCTTCCGACCCTTGGATAGTCCCTGACCCTGGAGATCATACTCGTTTCAACGACGTCATGTTGTTAAGTTCGGTTGAGTCTATTTATCAGACCATTCAATCGGCAACACCTTGTACCCCCTCTCTTGATGAGTTGTCTCCTAATCGTTTTCGTGTTATATTTCCCACTGATGAGATGATCATGTCCATTATGGAAGACAACCCTTGGGACGATGGGCATCATCGTTCCATACTCTTTCTGGAACAACACACTCTTGAGAACTACCAACGGATTTTGACTCCGTCGACCGTTGTTGTCATATCGACTGTTCCTGGATCGACACATGATGTGTTTACCGAAGGGAACCTCAGTAATATCTCTCCCACGATTCCCATTGACATATCCGTTAAACCTGGGATAGTTGAAAATGTTCATATTCGAGCTTCGTGTTCTCCCGACGAAATTGTCACCTATACATCTCTGTTCAAAGAATTTCATGACATCTTCGCTTGGAGCTACGAAGAGATGTCAGGTATGGACCCTTCTATTGTTGTACATGAGATAAAGACATACCCCGGAGCTAAACCTGTCCGGTAGCGCGTTCATCCAGTCCACCCACGTAAAGCATAAACTATCAAGCTTGAGGTTGAAAAACTTCTCAAAGCCGGCTTTATTTATCCCATGGCTCTAACAGAATGGGTTTCTAACCCTGTACCCATTGATAAGAAAGGTGGCAGTACTCGTGTATGTGTTGATTATAGGGATATTAACAAAGCATGTTCAAAAGACAACTTTCCAACCCCTTTTGTCAACCAGATTGTTGATGACTATGCCAGAAGTGAAATCTTTTCTCTCATGGATGGTTTCTCCGGCTATAATCAAATTAACATCGCTCCTGAGGACCAACATAAAACTGATTTTATTTGTCCTTGGGGTACTTTTGCCTATAGGAAACTTCCCTTCAGTCTTAAGAACACTGGCGTGACGTTTCAATGTGCTATGTCTTATGCTTTTCATGATATAAAGCATATCGTTCAACCTTATTTGGATGATTTACCAGCTCATTCTTTGCGACAACTCGATCACCCCACTCATCTCCGAGCTATTTTCATTCGTTGTTGGTTCTATTGTATTCATTTAAATCCTCATAAATTCATTTTTTGCATAGAATCTGACCGTCTTATAGGTTTCATCGTTTCACGTCAAGGGATCAGGGTGGATCCCCTTAAGGTTGAGGTGATTCTTAATCTCCCTCCTCCTTCTACACTGCGCCAGTTGCAAAGTTTGCAGGGGAAAGCAAAATTTCTTCGTCGTTTCATTCCTAATTACGTTGAGATTGCTAGTGGTTTTACCCGGCTACTAAAGAAAGATTCAGAATTTGTTTGGGATACCATTGCCAACAATTCTTTTGAGGCTTTGAAGTTGTCCCTCACACGAGCTCCGCTTCTCTTTCCTCCTGATTATAGTCGTGATTATTTTCTTTATCTTGCTGCCTCTGAGTATACCATCAGCATGGTTATCATCCAAGAGGATGATGTGCACGTTGAACATGTTGTTTATTACTTGAGTCGAAGTCTCACATCCACTGAAATCAAGTATCAACATGTTGAAAAACTGGCCTTGGCTGCCATTCAATCTCTCCAACGCTTTCGACATTATATCCTCTCCAGGAAAACTACAGTGATTTCTCATTGCAACCCTATGCAACACATTTTCACATGTCAATTGCTAGGGGGAAAATACTCCAAATGGATTTTCATACTCTAGGAGTTTGACATGGAATTCGATCGCGCCACGTCTAAGAAATCCTTAGTTTTCGCTGAGTTGATATGTGATTTTCCTCACTCTACCACAGAAAATGTAGCAGTGGATTCATTACCCGATGAATCTCTTTTCCTTATTAGCACTGACGATCTTTGGTATGGAGATATCATTATATATCTCCAAACCAATACTTTCCGGCCTTCTTTGTCTAGACCTAAATGACGTCGCATACGCTATCAAGCGCGTCAATACATTATCCTCGGAGATACTCTTTACCGTCAGGGAATTGACTCTGTTTTAAGATGATGTCTGACGTTTGATGAAGATGAGAAAGCTCTGATTGACTGCCATTCTGGAGCATGTGGTGGTCATATGTCTGGGAATGCTACTGCCCAATAGATATTACACACAGGGTATTTTTGGCCTTCTTTGTTCAATGATTGCATTACTATCATTCAGAAATGCCATGCCTGCTAGACCTACAATCAGAAAATTTGGTCACATCCTGCTCCTCTTCATCCTATGGTCTCATTTGGTCCTTTTTCAAAATGGGGCATTGATTTCATGACATGTCACCCTCACTCGGCTGGGGGGCATGGTTACATCATTGTAGTTGTTGATTACTTTACAAAATGGGCCAAGGCGATGCCAACATTCGATAATACTGGAAAGACTGCAGCGTTGTTTCTTTTTAACCATATCATAGCCCGTTTTGGTGTTCCTCAAGCTATCGTCACTGATCATGGTAGTCATTTTAGGAATTTTATGATATTTGAACTTACAGAAAATTTGGGTCTTCGTCATGATAACTCAACACCCTATTATCCGCAAGTTAATGGACAAGTCGAAGCAATCAACAAAGTTCTTATAACTATGCTTTGACGGATGATAGGAATTCATAAAAAAAGTTGGCACACAATGTTGTTTTCGGCATTGTGGTCATACCGGACATCTGTTAAATCCGCTACGGGGTTTACGCCTTTTCGATTAGTCTATGGTGTGGAATCCTTTCTTCCTATAGAATGCAAGATACCTTCTCTAAATCTAGTTGTCAAACTCTTACCCAATACTTCTACTGAAGAAGAATGTCTATTGTATCTGATGCGATTAGACGAGACTCGAGGTGATGCCACTCTAGTAATAGAAGCCCAGAAGAAACATGTCAAGGCACAGTATGACAAGCATGTCAAGCCTCACATTTTCTCTGAAGGTGATCTTGTTCTTCTCTATGAATAGGATCGAGATGTCTTAGGAGCTGGGAAATTCGAACCAATGTGGCAAGGTCCTTACATTGTTCGCCGAGTTTTGGAAAAAGGAGCATATGAGCTGGTCGATTATGATGGTATCCCTTTGAGTGAACCCAAGAATGGGTTGTACTTGAATAAGTATTATGCATAAGTCATTTGTGCACAAGTACTTGTATTTTATGTATCATACTTTGTGTGTGTTACTTTAGTTTGTTTTTTGACGTTATCTGGTCTCTGCCCTTATGTGACGTTGTGTTTGATTGCGATATGTCGGAGTCTTCGCTACCCTATCTTGGCTTCGCTGATGGTGCTAGCCATAGTACTCGGAACCTAGCTTCCGCTGCGTGGGAAATCTATGCCCCAACAAACAAACTTGCATCTTTACGAGGTGTATGTCTTGGCCGTCCAACCAACAACATTGCAGAGTATAGCGCTGTTATTGAATTATTGGTTGATGCTATCTCACTCGGAATTCGTCATTTGGTTGTGCAACTTGACTCACAGCTTGTATTACTACAACTAAGTAATATCTACTCTATTCAAAGTCCTACTTTGTTACGGGTGTATTTGCGAATTCGCCTCTTGGAACGTTATTTTGATCACATTGAATATCAGCACATTCCTAGATGTCTTAATACCTTAAAAGATGCATTGGCTAATTATGTATTGGACAGACATTTGAACCATTTATAAATCAAACACATTTAAATTCACACAATATAAAGTAAACCGGTAGAAGCCATATGTATATATAACGATCAAAAGAGTTTTTTTTTTTTTTTTACAAAAGTTTGTCCGAAGACCAAAATATCAAAATTTGAAGCTCATAGCTTCTACAAAGTGACGTCACGGATGACGTTCACGGTAACACATAATTTACCTAGCAACTCTACGGAGCAGTCGACTCATAGCTAATAATACCCCTACAGTGTGACACTGATCGCGTTGTGGAACCTCTTCCAGAGTCATATCTGGAATGTCTGTTGTCAGGCACTCTAAATTCTGTTCCACCACCTGATAATATTCGACATATAGTGGTGATGCTGCTGCTACCTCTCCTCATCGCTAGATAGGAGAGGTGCCAGGAGGTTTATACTGTCCAAAATCTGTGTTATCAACAAACATTTTTGTGTTAGTCTTCGGATAAATACATAAAACAAAAACATTTAAATATGATAAAAATTCAAAAACATTTAAAAAAAAAGAAAATGTGTGTACTTATTATCAAGGTCACCCCACTGAGCATCCTCAGGAAGTTCCAAATCTGGATCTCCTTGAAAATCCAACACGGCATAAGCGTAGTCATCGACCATCAACATCTGGTTTTGAAGCCAGTCAAAGAAAATATCGTCATATTTGAGGATTGGTCCTGCCACATGCCGGGCCATGAGCTGACACCATCTAAGAATCCGTGGATCCATAGGACCCGGTAAGTTCCACTCAACCTGAAGTCTAAATACGGGGACCCTCTCGAGGAAGAAGGAAACTAGTAAAGATCCATACCCAAATTGTTTCAATTCACCTCGCCTGCATTTGGTTAAATTCCTTTTGATACTGTGAAGCACAGCATCTTCCCAATTGAATACTCGAGGCTCCGTACACTCGATGGTGTACTGGAAGTAGCTCTGTAATGCCATATGAGGAGCAGAACTCCCGACCATCCGAGCTATAGTAAAGAGGATAGTGCGGAGGGTCAAGTCTTGTACCCCCGAGATAGCAATTTTTCCCTTTTTCCTCTCAGCCTCAGGTACACAGTATTGATTGCAGTACTCACTCATCTTTAATCCACTGCCTCTACTACCAGTCAGGCTGACATAATACCCACACCTAGATAATCCTGTCAAGAAGTATATGTCCTCAATGTCTATGGACAATGTGTGAGCTCCTACATTGAAAACCTGTTGATCTGGGTCCCACATACGGACCAAGAACTCTAGTAGTCTGACTTGGGCTCTCATGCCCAGGATGAGAAAGTATTTTAAGAGCCCACAATCTCTCAATGTCACTATGGTAGGAGGATGATTATCGGCATTTGCATTATCCTCTTCATGTTCTCGTTCTCGCCACTCAAGCACCATGTTTGTGGTTATTTATCTGCACAAGGAACATAAAAAGAGGATTAATGATTTTATTCATGATCTGGATCTTTTTCATTGGTTAAATATTTAATTTTTTTTTTAAGTTTGCATTTCTCGCAGGTGCCCCATTACCACAGTGTGATAACCTCGCAGGTGGCTTAAATATCACCTGCGAGAACGCATCATTCTCGTAGGTCCTGTATGGTATGCCTGCGAGAATGCCTATGCACATGTAGGGTTCAAAAAACAACTTGAAAATGAAAAGATAACCAATGAAATCAAAAATTTAAACCATGAAAATGTCAAGAATGAAGAGCTTACCTTAATGTTGAAGACGGCTTGTCGAATGGTTTCTTGTAGCTCCCGAACATTAACGCCAAACTCGGAGGGTAAAAAGGGGGTTTTGGAGCTCAATAGTGAAAATGTGAAATGATATGGTAAAAATGATTATTTACTCATTTGATTTACTTTTTACTATGTCATTTTGGGTTTTTTATGCTTATTTATTGATTAAACCTAATCCCTAATATCAAGATGAGGGTAATGACTTGCAGGTGTGATGACGTTGATAACTAAACACAAGGGTATGGACATATCTTTTCATTATGGCATGTTTTTTTATTGTTTTTAGGGTTTTTACATAAAACCTCGAGCGTTGTTTTTGTTCGTTCTTACACTCGTAAATATCTGAGAACGTGATCGCGCATAGTTTTATCTCTTTTTCGGGCTCAACAAGGTTATATGAAAAAGGAACCCCCCTGGAGTCCTTTTTAAGCTCTTTTCAGACTCTCTAAACATGAAAAGATCGTTGAGCGACCTTGCTATTTTCACGCTCGATAAAGTATTTGAAGTACGCGTCTGGTGAGCGATAATTTCTCTCTTTTTCGGTCACGTCCAGACTATTTTATGAAAAAGGAACTTAGAGAGTTCTCTTTTAAGTTTTTTTCCAAACTCTATAATCTTGAAAAACCTTCGAGTTTAATATCTCTGGACTCGTTAAACAAACATTTACAGACCCATGATGGGACCAAAACACTCCTTCTTAAGGTTCGTTAAACATACTCTGAGGGACTCATCCGAAGGATGAGCTTATATCAACAAGCATATGTGATCCTCTTCAAGCTTGCGTAAAAATAAAGAGGTACTTGCCAGAAATGGTGGGGGAAAATTTGAGAAAGGGATATGTTTCATCTTCGTATTGATTGGCAGTAAGTGTTGCTCTTGAACATGACACCCCCTATTCATCATTCGAAGCCAGTTTGGGAAATCCATTTGTCTCTCTTTCAATTGATCACAAGGTCATTCCATGTGTCGTCTTTGAGTCAATGCTGCCAAATCATTGGTCGTGTCGTTCATATGTTCAAGAGAAGTCCATCTGAAACCTATATTGAGTCGGCCATCTGCAGTTATCCATTCTCTCTATGTTGGCCTTCCCTGTGTCCAGTCCAATTTGCAACATGCTCTGTTTCACCTTCAAACTCTGTTAATCATTTCATGTCATTGATGGGGGATACATTAAGGCCCTCCTATGACGAGTTTTGTTCCGTCTACTTCAACTCATTATCCGGAATCAAGACTTAGAAATTCTTTAGTGCCTTGGAGCTTGCATGCCTAAATGGCAAGTTTCCTCACTTTTGACAGAGGGTTTACATCATTGACCCATGATCAAAATATTCCGTCGGATGTTCGACATCAACTCATTTATTCACACTTTATGGATTGTACTATGGTACCTTGGGAGTCATTGACATCAATGGTGATTTCCCTCACACTTGTTAACAGTTTTATCATTGACCAGTAATCAAGTGGTTTCTACCATGTTCGACTTCAGCACATGTAATCACATGGTTAGATTCGTACTTTGGGCGAAGAGATTGAAGACCTTGGATATCATCTTTTTGATCCAGGTTACGATGGAGTATGTATAATTTGCGAAACATAGATCCATTGTGTATGTTTCGTGGCTATGTCATCTTGATTAGAAATTTCTCGCATAGATCCACAGTGTATTCAGGTGGCTATGCTATATTTTGACGGCATGGATCCACAGTGTATGATTGGTGGCCATGACCCATGTCTACATGGCATCAGTATGTGATCTGAGTATGGGAATTCCTACCTCAGAAGTGATATATATGATACTATGCAGATGCTTGATTGTTCGCAGGTTTCTGATTAGATGTGCTCCTAGTTCTTGACACACACATACAACTTACAAAGTCTATCGATTGTCACTGGTTCCAATATTAGACTTTGGGGGGCATTCTGTTACCCATGATTTTGGTCGTCATGATGATGTATTGATAATGGTGTACTCAGGCTCTTCATTAGAACTTTCTCCAGAGAAAAGTTACCTTCATCTCTTTCTAGAAATCACATTTTTAAGGAAGGTTCGCGGGTTACAAATACATTTGCCTGCGAGAATGTATGATTCTCGTAGGCTTCCTTAAGCTAGGGTGAGAGAAGTTCACACTGTGTCTAACTGATAGGGTGCGAACACTTTCTAAAGAAGGGAAAAAGATGAATTCTTGAAGCTTCTAGAAGGGAATCTTCTAGAAGGATGATATGACATTTGAATGATTATCTAAGTACTGGATTTCCTGATATTTTGGGATCATTCTTATCCAAGTAACTAATTCATTCTCTCCTATATATTGAGGGGATTCTCATGGAAAAGGTTAGAAGCAAACAAGGTCAAGAAGACATTAGAGAATTAGTGAAAGATTGTGTGAAGGACTGATGCTACAACAGCTAAGAACTCCAACAAGGTTATCAAAAGTGGTTGAACTTCTTCATGCAAGTGAGCAAGTGTGTGTGTCAGAGCCAAGGGCCATTGAAAGGAGGTTTGCAAAATCAAGGCTCAGGTTGTAATCTTTGTTTTCCATCTATATGATACAGTAATATGTCCCTTTCCCATAAAGCTAAGTCTACTTTATTGTATAATTCCTTGATCATATACATAGATTGAATGTTGAATATATTAAGTTGTTTTCACTTCGATTGGTTTGAGTTGTCCTGGTCTTGACTACACAAGAGCATTGGAGTGAAGCTGGAACAAAAAATACCAAAGGAAGCAATCATAAGGTATTTTCATGATTCTTGCCTCCTAGTTCATTCAATAGTCGAAATCTAGGGAAAGAGTATTATTCTGTCTTGCTTTGTTCTAGATCCAGGTGGATCTAGGGAGATTGGTTTGTGTCTGCACTTACAGATTTATCCAATAACATTAGTCCCACCCTTACACCAGCCCCCCTACCTATCAACCATATAGCTCCCATCCCTCAGCCTGCTTTCCACCTTCTCGGACTCAAAACCCCACACCCAATACAACTACAAGGACACCTTGGTGCTCATTCCACAAAACTACTTCACACAATTCATCAGATTGTCAAATCCTCCAAAATCTAAAATCCAACAAAACTCTACTCACTGAGCTCATTGCGCCTTCCCAATTAGAAGATAGCGAGGAAATTCCTGTGGACAATCCCATAGAAGTAGATCCCTCATTGATTCTAATGACTCAGGAAGATTCGAACGCATCCACCCAACCCCTCTTCACCCATAACTACCAAATCAAAAACGCCTTGGATTTAATGATTATGGACAATGGAAGCCAAAAAAAATTCATGCCTCAAGCCCTTGTGAACCATCTTAATCTTTTCACCACTCCACATCCGCAACCCTATCATCTTGGATGGGTCCAAAAGGATGGCCCTCACCTCCTAGTTTCCAAGCATTGTCTAGTCAATTTCTCCATAGGCCAATTCAAAGATACTATCCTTTGTGATGTCTCCCCCTTGGATTGTGCGGATTTGCTACTTGGTATCCCATACCAAACCCAAATAAATTCTATCTATATAGCCAAATCCTATCATTAAAAAATTACAAAATTAAGAGTGACTTCCCCCCTCCCGCCGCACTGACCATTCCATTCATCTCATCCCCGAATGTGCCTTACCTAATGCCCCTACATACTGGTTGGCCCCAACATAAACAGAGGAAATGGAAAGACAACTGACCGACCTCATCAACTCTGGCCACACCCAACTTTCATATTCTCCCTGTGCTTTTTCCTCCTTTGTCATCCCTAAACAAGATACCTCAGAATTGCTCCTTGTCACTGATTACCAAGCCTTGAACAAAGCCACAATAAAAAATCGTTACCCCCTTCCCTGGATTGAGGAACTACTTGACACCCTCCAAGGAGCTAAGTGGTTTACTAAATTGGATTTGACAGTCGGCTACCATCAATTTAGAATGAACCCAGATGATGTTTGAAAAACAGTGTTCAAGACCAAATTTGGTCTTTTTGAGTGGAAAGTCATGCCTTTCGGTCTCACCCGCACCCCAACCACTTTCATGAGGCTCATCAATGACATCTTCAGAGCACATTTGGGTTGATTTGTGGTCATCTACTTAGATGAAATTCTCATCTTCAGTCGGACATGGGACACTCACATGTAACATGTTCGACAAGTTCTCCAAATTATCCAAGGACACAAGTTGCAAATCAAAGAGAAGAAATCATATTTTGGTCAGAATTCAGTCCCCTATCTTAGCTTTGTGGTCATCTCAGAGGGTATTTAACCATATCCAACTCGCATCCAAGCATTGAAACAATGGCCTCTACCTTCTTCACCTAAGGAGTTGAAAATCTTTTTGGGTGGCATAAATTTATATCGTAAGTTCATTCACTCTTTTTCAAATCTTTCTCGAGCTTTGCATCAACTCTCAAATAATTCTTCTACATTCATCTGGACCAAAGAATAAACTATTCACTTTGCTTAGCTCAAAGACTCCCTCTACTCATCCCTTGTTTTACATCTACCATACCTCTCCCAACCCTTTGAGATTAAGTCCGACACCTCACAATGTGCTATTGGTGTCGTACTTAAACAGGGAGGACACGCCATTGCTTACCACTTTGAAACCCTATCCGAGGCAAAGAAAAATTATAGTACCTATGACAAGGAATTTTATAGTCTGGTGCAAGCACTCAAACAATGGAGGCATTATTTATTGGTTAAAGAAACCATTATTCCTATCGACCACTACCCTTTGATTTTCACCAACCCTCAATCGAAGATTCAGGAACAAAGGCACCTTAAATGGGCCTACTACATTCAACGATTTCACTTAGTCATCAAATACAAGAAAGGCACTTCTAATAAAATGGCTAACTTGATAAGTCGACCTCCCACTCTAGTTCTTTCCATTCTAGAAGTACGTTGTGGTACTTATGAGACATGGAAATATCAATATGATACTCACACCAACAATGATCAATCAGACCCCCTTCCTAGACTACACTATTCGAGATGGGTGGCTATATAAGTTGAATTTTCTATGAATTCCACACTCAGAATACCACATCTTGCTTATCAGGGAAGCGCATGCTTCAGCCTATGGGGGCCACTTCGAGACCACAAAGACCACCCAACATCTGCAACACCATCTCCATTGGCCTTCCATGCAGCCTCTGCTGGCAAATATTCAACAGACAATGAATGGAAAATATTTAACAGACAGTGAATGCTTGTCATTGATGGCAAGTACAGAAGTAATGATGGCTTGAGTACAACAACAATGATCAACAAGCAAATAGAAGATAAGTCAAGGAAGATTTAATGATCAAAGGCAATGCAACATTAACAAAATGATCGAAGGCCTGAGAAGCATTTCTGATCATTGGATACCATCCAAAATTCCCGATAGAATGAGGGCCATCAGATCTGAATAAAGACAAGAAGAGTGCACTGAAGAGGAGGATAGATCTCAGGCATCATATCTGAGTGTAGGGTCTGACCACCGTTGGATCAAGGAAAACCTGCACGATCTTTAAAAGTGCAAGGAGTAGAGGGCTCACAAATCCTGAAAGAAGGAGGATCGTCCATATTAGGGGGTTATGTGGACCATTGATCCAATACCATTTTGGGGTTTCGAGTATCAAGTGTTGGATATGTCAAAGAATATTGACATCAAGAATCCAGAAATCGCGATGTGTGAAATCCCGACTGAATACGAACTGTCAGATCAAGATGTGATCTAGAGCATCGAACCGACTCACGTCAGTAGACCACGTCAGCTAGAAACACGTGGCACAACCACGTAATGACAAGTATCAGACTGATTCAACATTTCAGGCACATGTAGGTCATGAATGATCTGAAATTGGATCTAGAAGCCTGACAGGGTTTAAAAATGCACAAAAATGAAGGTGCTCAGAATGCAACAAAACCAATGCCATTGCATCTGTCTCATCTTCCTGATTCCGGTGGTATATTTACTTCGTCAAACGGGCTCTGTATGCGAAAGTTATCGCATTATGATCGGAAGCCCAAACAGGTAAAAAGTCAAAGGTCAATTGGTCAAAAAGTCAATGTTGATGTCAGCATGACATCAACATGCTGACTGTGCAGGAGATGATGTGGCACTCTCTGGATGATGGTGATTGGGCAGGTTCGCTGACAAGGAAGACATGTGGCAGGCAACTGGACCAGTCAATAGTTGACAAGTGGAATTAATCCGTCGAATGGGGAGATGCCACGTGGCCCAGTCATAGGCAGCCACGTGGCACCCAGTTGTTTGCGTTCAAATGGTCACCAGGTGAGAAAAAGGAGAGCGCTTGCATACCCTGTTGGGTCTAGCAGGGAAGAAAATCTGTGGAGCAAAGAGGGTTAAAGAAAACAAAACTAACTACAATCTAACTATCAACTGAAAACAAATAACACTACGAAAATAAACAAAGAACATCAAACACAAGACACAGGGGTCATCAATGGTTTCAGGCTGGTGTATTAATGAAACCAGAGCACGCTGAAGAAAGAGACCATAGGTTCCTTCTCCCCCCAACGGAAGGCTCTTCGGGGCCCTCAACACAAATTTCTTTCCTCACAAATGAGATGAATTGCACATAGCAGTGAAAGAACTCTTGGTGATGCAGCTGATGGGTTGTTGTCAAAGGAGGAGCCTTTAACCATCTGAACAGCATAACGGTGCTTAGAATTCCTTTCCAAAACAATGTACCCTCATGGCCTTTTATAGCAACTTCACGGGCAGTCACGTAACCTTCTCCAAGTGTGAATAGGGGCGCATTAGGGTTTAGTTAGGTCATTAATCCACCGATTTTGCAGAGCTGGATCTGATTTGAGAGTCAAATCATCTTGGGGGCCGGTTCGTAGGCGGTCGGGAGGCTGACTTATGCAATTAATGTGCCGTATTAGCAGATGCATGGGTTTTTGTGTTGACAGTCGCGCATCATGCGCGCATGTGCTAGTAACACGTTTTTTCCCCGCGCATGTGCGCACGCATCAAGCTGTTGTAAAGCGCCCTTCAATTTTTGGTTACTTTGTATATTTTTTTTCCCTTCTGGAGTGCTGTGAAATTAATTCAGTGCCATGAGTGATTTCATTGCTGTTTTGATGATGTGGAGTTCTTGTCGCCATGTGCAGACGAAATTTCAGTGATAACAGATGCCCCCTGATGGATGAGGTTAGGAGCATACATATAGCCGAAATCCATCAATGTTTCTTCTACTGAGAATGTGTTTGTAAGGCAAAGCAAGAGTGGGACCGGTCGGAGCGAGCCGTTGGAGAGAGAAGGAACCGGTATCTCGACCTTCTAAGAGATGTGCAGAGAAAAAATATACAATTGTGTACAAATGAGGCGGGCATGCCCCATGCTCATGTGATGTAACTCTGAAAAAAGATGATGGAAGTGTTGGTGTAGACAACTGCAGCACCCTCGGGGGTGGTAATGATAAAGGCAGAAGACAATTATGCAAAGGAACATACTCTGAATAATAGGCAATGATCGTTGTAATAAGCAGCGACGATGATGTGGGCATTGATGGCCCTACCACGTTCA